>BLKR01015377.1:0-77892 GCA_011170035.1 Teleogryllus occipitalis
AATGAATTACTCCTTTCAATATAAAAACAGTTCATTTGGCACGACCGTACTTTTATTCTTCTTGGCCGCGTCGGGAAATCCGCTGCGCTTTCTCCTACCCTTTTCTCGGTGTTGTTGGTGGCCTTTGAGCGTCGGAGCTCCGGGTTGAAATTCAGTCGCCCACCAGAAACGCGTTCTCCGTCTCGTACAAGGTTTATATTATTTCGTACTCTCAAATTTTAATTGACTTCCAATTATGACTTAATAACCAACTGGATATTCAGAGTGTTGAATTAAATCCAGAGATCAACCTTTTATACGAGCACACAAAATTTAAGAGAGCAAATAATAAAACTGGAAAGAAGAAATGAATGCAACTATTACTGCCACATGTTCAAAACCTCCACTCCCCTCATTCTCCTATTATAAATGCACAACGTCTCTGATTATTTTTCTCTCAAGATTACGTTCAAATTAATTTATAATGGGATATTTACCTCTTCTTATCTTCCTGAAGAGTTTTATAAAAGATGCCGATCTGAAGTCCGCTGCAATATGAATCCCTGGCGTGTCGTTGTCAGTACGTCTGCACAGTTCAGCTGCTAACCTCAGAAAGAACTTTTTCTTTCGTCTGACTACTGGTCTCGCACGATCTATTGTGGCGATCTCTATTGACCTAATTTTCAGTTAGCATTCTTTCGTATTCTTCCGCGTTGGCGCGCGTTCAAACTGCTCATCTCTCTCGCTCTCTCTTAGGTTTCATGTGACACGTTTTCGATGCAGTTAAGAAAACGGACGGTCACAGTATTTGCCTTAATTGTAACTGTACTTACATATTGTTGCATTCTGCAACCGGTCATTACTATGCCCAGTTCTGGGAACAAATTTATATCCTATCTATAATTCAATTCTACCCTTCCTTATCCTCTCGGAAAATTGAAAGAAACGCGAAAAATGCCTTTTAGACGCCAGTAGATGGCAGCTGAGAGGAGGATGGGCAAAACTATAAATATTAAAAAGATTTTCTTAAAAACTGCTCCATTTCTTCGACTTTTTCTTGAAACTATTTTGAGTGATAGTGCTAAAACACTATATACACGTTCTTTTGCGTTATTTTGTTAAGTCAATTATACAAATGTGATTTTTTGATCTCTCTCTAGCATCGTTAATATTACATTACTATATCGCCTTATACGCATTGTGGAGTTTAGCAAATTTTCAAGTGACTCAAGGGATGTCTGTTGATAAAGTTTCACGAAAAGTATATCTTTTATCTGAAAATGAGTTCAAAATTCCGCACTTTCAGAAACGCTTAAACGCCTTTTTCTAAAAAGGAAACCGGCTGGATTCTTAGACGGATAATGCTGAATGCAATAAATAACATGGCCTATGTGTAATTTATTTGCTTATCCAAAGATAACACAAAATACATTTTTTTCATATATTTCGCACATCATTTCCAAGAGGAGCATTTCATCTATTATATATAAACGTACTAGCTCCTGGAACGCACTTGTTAGTTGCCAATACAAAACAAACTATTAATTTACAAACCAAATTCTTAAACCGGTTTGACTCTACGGAATACCGCTCGGCCTTTGTGCCAAAGAAAGTACGAATAATACAAAATCTTATTAGACGTTTTAAAATAAATTAAATTAGTTTGAATATTGTCTGTCTTTTCTGTAAAATCAGATTTATTTATTACACCTCTTTCATTTTGACAGACTATTTTTTTTAAATAAATTCATTCAATTTAACGTAATGCACTATTTTAAATTATGTTTTTTGTAAATGGCCAGGTTTAATAAAACATAATTTAAGACAATTTAAAACATAATATTTTAAATATAGTTTAAAAACATAATTTAAGATTATGTATTACTTTAAATTTAATTTATTCATAAACTTTAGTCTGTCCAAATGAAAGGGATGTAATAAATAAATTTGAAGTTCCAAATTATAGTTCAGCAGCATGGTTCTGAAGCATGGTTATTGTACCGTAATACATTAGGAACAGTTAATAAAATTATCAACACCTTGTCACCTTTTTGGATGTGTTTACGCTGGGAAACAAGTTCCGCAGACGTAAAGAATACTAATACCAACACGCAATACAGCAGGCCTAAGTACCACTTCAAAGAATTGGTTGTCTCGGTAGCTTAGATGTTAGAGCAACTGGGCGAAAAACCTAGAGACCCGGGGTTCGAATTCCGGTCGGGGTGATAACTCTTCCAACGAATTTAATTATAAATAGTGACTTACATAATGGTATTATGTCTCAAGTGAAATTAGAAAATAAGGTAACCAATGTGACTGCATGACAGACATGATCATGTCTGTTCAACTAGGTACTAGATAACAGAAATCTGCGAAGAAGGTTAAAATAACTAAGTTATTTGAACTAGTACGAGAGTAAATATATCTCACTGTATACTATTAAAAATCTTACAACCCTATTAAGTGTATCTGAAAAATTTATTTAATCTAAATTTAAGAACCACTGTACGAAAACTCATGGTGAGGTCATCTGGTACAAGTTTCAATGTATAAAAAAATCTGGGCTCATTGGAAATTAGTAAAAATTATACAGGTCTAAAGGTTTCCATGAAAATATTTTTGTTTTACATCTAATTTTTATTTGACAAAAATATGCATATTTTTATCACTTTTAAAATGTTGATGATTCTGCGATACGCATGTTGAAATATTTATCTTATGAGGTAGTGAAATCTCGTTGAAATTTTTCCCAATTCCTTAACAAAACGTGGTCTTATGTAGTTCATTGTTAATCAACAGTTTTGGAGCATATAAAGAAAAGCAAATAAAACTTACAGTTTAACGTTTCGTTGGAATTCATGAAACAATGTAACTTACTAAATAAGGATATTTTATTTATTTATTTAAAAGAATATGATAAAAAATTAGTTATTGTTTTCTTTTGAGGTTGGGTAACCTTCATTTAGATACTTAGTTATTTGGCAAAATTATTTGCCTTCCTTAAGCGTATTTTACACTTCCTGTAGCAATCTGAGTAACACTTCCTGTACGCCACCACAAAGTGAAATCAGGTTCCTCATTAACGACGCTGTAATCCTATTATTAAAACATTACGCGTATATCACATCAGTGCACAGTTTGATGAAAGGTCACATAAAAGACTTTTGTTTAGTAACAGTTCAGAGTAGTCACGAAGAAAGACATTGAAGCAGTAAGAAATATTCAGGTTTCGTTACAACGCAGCTATGCCTCTAAAGGTAAGAATAATCTGCATTAAACAAGATACTGTGTAAAATAGTGTATATCAAATAAAATTTTCACTGACATTGTATTGTATTTTCCCGGGAATGTGTGTTTTGTCCATTTAAATTCGACGCACCTCGTATTCTCAAATTATTGCACCATGTCTGGAATATCACTTAGAAATGAAGCACATATTAATGAAATAATATTAAAAAGGTAATAATTGTATTTTTGTATAAAATTGATAATTAAATAAGTCAAAAGTTCACTATTTCAAAAAATTAATTCTGCAGAAAACTTAATTGTACTTCATAACAGTTTCTTTACTTGTCAATTGGTATTTACAGTTTAAATGGAGATCTCACTCTAGATAGTTCCTAAGTATATTATTCATTACATTTATTAAACATATCCGAGGGTGAATTTGCTTTTAACAAAATTCAACTAGAAAGGTTCTTGTTATAATGTCATTGATACATCATGGTATGATTTATCTTACTATCTTGAAAATTCCCAGCGCGTCTATTGGAAATATTACATTCCTCCAACCCAGATGATAAGAATAATGATTTATACATTATTTCATTGCCAAATTACACCCACAAATGTAATACATTATTTCGTTTTAGGGCACTTCCAAAAGAACCGATACTTTAATATTTGAATTTTCAGAATTATTTACAAAAACAAATAGGTTTAGACAGTATTACAGACGGTTATCACCAACAGTAAATTATATATAAATAATAAATCTGTTTTTAATACAAATTAAATTGATATTGTAACACTTCTCTCAAATATGTTAATTTTCAATTAAATCATAGTTTTCAATTTCAATTCAGTTTTTATTAACACTTATGATGAGCAGTCGATAACTGACCCAACCATGGAAGTGTTGCAGATGGAAAACTCGCTTAATAATATTATATTCTAAGGTGATTTCATAAAATGCAAAGGTTAATCACTATTCAACGCTTCAAATTGATTTGTTAATTAATAAATGTCCCAGATGTCAAATAGCAGATATTGTTTTTTTCTCACGTCAGTAAAATTGCATTGTGAATGAGTACTCCCTGTAAGACTACTTCTGAGATTCGACGCTCATTATGTGTAATATAATTAGTTTATGAAATAATATATATAATCTCAGATTTTTTATCGCGAAAACACCATTTCGAAAACCTTTAAGAGCAGAAGTCAAAACGTCTGTTTCACAATAATTTCGAACTAGATTTAATCTTACTTTATAGAATAATAATCTATTGAAGTAACATGGAACAAGGGATTTTGTGAAACATGAGAAAATAGTCCGGTAAAAACATGGCTATGTTTCTATGCTCAGGAGAAGGAGAAATCGCTGATGCAGAAGCTGGTGACTGATCAAAAGTATGTGGACGAAGACTTTCCTCTTCCTGAGGACAACTGGTTGCGGCCCCACGTAAGATTCTTACGAATTTGATATCTTGCCAGAGAATCATTCTTGCACATGTGAATGCACAAAGAGTTCAATAAATGAAACTATTAGGATTGGATGAGTTTCAATCAACTTACAATTAAGAACATATTGGTATATTATTATATTCTAGTTTGTTGATTGTAATCGCTCAACTTATGTCGTACAAAAAATATAACATTGGTTTATAATTTATAAACGATGTATTACAGAATAAACTATGATTCAAATTTCAACATTTCTCCCTAATTGAATGGTAAATTAACCAATTACTAACCCTTTGAAGGGAACATGTATTTCTTCATTCTGCCTCAGAGGCAGACGATGCCAAAAACGTTAAATGGCTCACCATTTAATCATGGAATTCAGTAACTTTCTTGTTTTTTTCCTATTACATGTTCATATTAAAAAAGACTTTATTAAAAAAATTGAACATGAATTTTACTAACTTTGAACACACATGCAATGAAAAACTCTACAGTGATATTTTTTATCTTTTTGCTTTATCATTGGCAAGCTATCCATAAGTTATCAGTCGACATTTCTAAGTAGTTAAAATAAAAATCCTAATCCCCTGACAGAAAAATATTTCAACAGAATGTACAAGACTGTTGAAAAAATACAGACGGTTACAATAAAACTTGTCGTGCTACAACAGTTCATACGTCCTCTCATTATTTCTAAATTTGCAGTTTTTGAAAACTCAATGAGTTAAAAAAACGAGACCTGCGACATTATTTTAAGCTTCTCTTGTTCTAATCCTGGAAAAAATTGAAGAAAAAATTTGTAGCGATTTTGGACAAAATGCTTTTTTATAAATTGCGTTAATTGCAAGCACAAATTCCTAAAAACTAGTCGTTTCTTACAAAAAAATGTACATTTTTGAAAGAACTGATTTTTTACAACAGACTTTTTCCAAGGCAAAACTCTCTATCTTCAATTTTGTAGTTTTGAAGAGTTAACTTTTCGCAATTTCCGAAAAGACGAGGAGTTCGCCGAAAATGAGACTAGAGAAAATATGATATATTCTTGACTGTTATAATTTTTAGGAAAATTTAAAGAAAAAAGCTGGAGAGATTTTTGAATAAAATTTGTTTATAAAAATAAAAAATTCTGTATTTCGTGCACAATTACAACAAAACTACTCTTAGTTACGAAAAATTTAGCATGCCTATATTTAAATATATGCAGAACAGATTTCATTGAGGAAAAAATCTCTATCTCCAATACTGTAGTTGTTGGAAAACGCCAAAAAATGCACTTCTGCTATTTGCTTTTCTGGATTTCCACGCACAAGAGATCTGGCCTTCCTCTTAAGCGTCCTTTACATTAACGGAGGTTAAAGATTAATGAAAAAAATAAGTGCCATTGTTAGGAAAAATTGGAATTTTTTAGGCTTAATGTAAATTTTCCTCAAACATCATCCGTTTGAGACTCCAAAAAGCCTCGAGATTGTTCAGATCGATCAGGGAATAACAATTTTGGAGCAAATCGGCTGAACAGTTTTGGCGCTAGAGTTGACCACAGACGGACGGACGGAGAGACTTTTTCTGTCAATCGATTTGGACTGACGGAACTGACGGACAAACAGACGTTTTGCCATCAATCGATTTTTCGGTGGCAAGGCCCTACAAAACATGGATTCTGGCTACAACACGTGTTACAAGAAGTAATTCACTGGTACAGAAACCGGATTTACCGATTAGTTCGTTACCAAGACCCGATAATAAAAGTTTTACTATCTTGTTACATTTGTAACGGCGAGAAAGTATAAAAGGAAAACCAAACTTCCATACAATGTAAAACCTTTTTTGTTTTTGAATAATTATGCATCATAATAAATTATAGGATCTCGTTGTAGTAGTTCAGTGTATTCAGTGTTTTACATTAAGGTACCCATGAAGCTCGAAGCGTACTTTGCCCGTACATAAAACAATTAGTTTATAGTAAAGCGAACTAGCGTCGGCAGTCACTACCGCCTTCTGTTGCCTGTGCGGCGTAGTCAAAAAGTAAGAATTGCCGCAGTATTCGTATGGCACACATTTTGCAAAAGAGCATTCTTTATATCAGTACCAAAATAAAGCAATTGGATATAAAAATGTAGTAATTAAATTTGACATTGTTATATTAATTAAAAAGACTAGTTTTTACACGACCTACTCGTAATTCCCGCACCTTAGCATGCAAAGTGAAACGATCTATTCGTTTTCACATTTAACTCAATTTAAAATAGATTTAATGATTAAGTAACATTAAACGTAATCTTCATTTTCAGGATTCCAATCAGCTACGATTATGAATGGTGTCGCGAGCCTAAGATCATGTCAATACAGTTTACAAGTACAATAAAGTTTTAAGGTTGAAGTAGATGAGTTTGCTCGTCCTTTATTTCTATAATTATATAGTGAAATGTGGCATTTATTATTAACAACAGGCAGACAGTAACAATTAACTTAATACACAAAATCTCATTGACGTTTTTTGAACATGTTTTCATTCATGTAGATTCATTTCATTCATTCATTTCATTCATTTCATTTCATTCATTTCATTCATTTCATTCATGTAGAACATTATGCACACAACTTTCGGGAGTTTGATTTTTTCTCAAATCATCAAGATACAACATCAATAAACAAGAAAGATAAAATTGAAAAGTTTGGAAGCTCTACGAATCTTAAATAAAAAACTTGCATTTGCGTGGAAACCTTGTCTGTACTCCTATGTTAGAGCATTAGTACGAGAAATAAGTATTTTAAAGCTAATGTCAACAAAACATCAACAATTATAACGGCGATTTATAAAGCTCTATCATATCCCAACAATGAGAAGAGATTCTCGGAATATCCAACTGCCTTCAAGCACATCTCTAATTACACTCACCGAGTGAGAAAGCCTCAAACGAAGCGCAGGAAATTAAAATTTACTATTTATACATTTTTCCCCAATTTTCAAAAATACAAAGAGTGCGCCGAAAATGGGACCAGCACAACTTTCTTTACCGTTCATTGCTACGTACGTGAAAAAATGAAAGAAAACATTTGGGAGGCTTCTGAGAAAATAATTGTTTAAACTTTAAAAGTGGCCTCTTACACCCGATATTGCGCAAAAATACTAATAATTTTGAAAAATTAAACATGATCTTATTTCTAGGTCGGTTTTTAATGAACACATTTCATTAAGAAAAAAATTAATCTTCATAATAGTAGTTGTAGAAAACGCCAAAAAAAGTTTAAATTTTTGCAATTTAAAAATTAAGAGGAATTTCAACGAAAATGAGATCTGCATTATTCTTTTAAGCGTCCTTTACTCTATCCAACAACAAAACTTAATCAAAAAATTTAGCATTTTTAAAAAACTTTGAAAATGTTCCAGAGGGTTCTTGTAAAGAAAGTCACAAAAATAAAATATCTTTTCAAATTCAAAGGACCACGACATCAGCTAGATCGTTTGACGAATATCAATTTTTGTGAAAATGAAGCGTAAGGTTTAGCCGCTAACATTGTTCACAAACAGGCGAGGAGACAGACTGAAAGACAGACGGACGGACAGATAGACAGAACAGATGTTTTGCCATCAATCGATTTTTCGGTATCATGAACCCACCAAAAATGGGTACCAACTACGTAACGTGTTAAAGAATGTAATTTACTCCCGCATAAGGGTAATACTTATCAACTTTCTCCCGTTTTTCCCCGCAGAATTACAATAGTGGTTGTATTTTGCGTAAGCATTGGCGAGAAAGGAAAAGGTACTAACTTCGAAGGCCATTGTGTTTAGTCCCGTATTAGATGACGGGGTCCCACCTATACCTAGATTACGATGAAGTTTGGCCCTTACGTTGCCCATGCTGTTAATCCTGCTTCCCGCCTAACACAACATATAATACAAGGTGAAAGAATCAACGACAACGACTTCGAGTTTAAATAGATACTCAGCTACACCCTACGAGTGTAGAATTTCCCCAAAGATTTTTACTATCACATCCCAGAACCGTTAAGAAAATTTTTCACCGTGGGGGATGGGTGTGGGGGGGATGCCAGATATAAAATAGTGGTGCACGTACTTTCCCGCATCAGTACACGTTAGATAAATTCAAATACCGCAATTTCTGTCCATATTGACATGTTTTATTTATAATTGACTTATTTACCTCATTTATAATAAAGAACTTCATAAACGTCTTAATCGTTACTGGAACTACGTGGTATAGTTAGTCACCTCCACCAAATCAGAAGAAGTATTTTTGATAATGACGCTCCTACACTTCAGTCAAGAAAATAACTAACTATTCTCGCAAATCTTCGCATAAGACATAGCCGTCTTATCCACTCACATCTGTTTAAGAATGAATCTCCACCACTTTGTATTTCTTGAAATATCCCAATTACTATTCAACATACTTGTATCTTAATAGATTGTCCAATGTATTCCGAGTTACGTAGGACATATTCACTTTCAAATTGTCTTTCCAAATTACTAACTGGAATATATCACATACATGTCTTTAAATGTTTAAAGGATATAAAATTATTTGATGTATTGCAAAGAACTGTATAAATTATCATTGCAATTCAAGCAATCAAAAAATAAACCTTATTAAAAAACATCTCAGCCATCACTTGTAAGACTCATTGCCAATTGCAGAGCATTAGGTATGAAAATTTAATTCATCTAAATATAATACACCAACACAAATTCCAAAATCCAATTCTCTCCTCAAAATACCCACAAAAACCGTCCAACAATAAGACGTAATTCTACTAGAGTTGCCCAGAGACAGACACACAGACAGACATTTTTGCCGTCGATCAACTTATATATTCGATATAAAACGCTCACAAAAGATGGATTCTGACTAGAAAAGGTGTTGCAAGAGGTAATTTACTGCATGTTAGGACAAGATTTATCCACTTGTATTTTAGCAGGGTCCGGAAATAAGAGTTGATTGTTGTACAACCTACCCCGGATCTCGGCTACTCAGGACTGCAGATACACTCTTTTCATGTTTTACAGGATATCGTTCCAAAACCCCAGATGTTCGTCGACGGTCCGAGCCATATGGATATCATACAGGAGAACTTGGGAGACTGCTGGTTTTTGGCTGCCGCTACTGTAGTCGCACAACATCCAAATCTCATTCATCAGGTGAGGGTAAACAAATAATTTTAGAATTTAAAAAAATCATTGAACTCCTTGACCGGCAATGATCAGGATCAATGAATCAGTACTTTGTATTTATTTAAAAATGCACATTGTGGTACAAATATTAAAATCAAGTTTTTGTCACTAAGAATACGAGGAATGAATGTATTATAGGTTAAGAAGATTAAGAATACCAGAACATCTATGTAAGTTAATTGAGGCACAAGAAAAAGTTATTTTCATAAAATTTTATTAAAATATTGCTCAATTTGTGTATCATTGTTTTAGAACTAGAAATGATACAGCCTTGTTATGAACTACAAGTTTCATTACGTGACCTAGTACTGTGCGTGAATAAATACCGTAATATTGTAAGGTTTTTACTACCAAACGTTAAGAATTTGAACCCGGGGGAATTAATTTCATATAATTTAATTAATTTCATATAATATGTTCATATTCATATAATTTCATATTAATTTCAATGTTCATAGATATCAGGGTTTTCCACGTTTCTGACCACCTTTGCTTAGATTGGTGAATCCAGAACAGTTCAACCTTTAAAATACAGGAATGCACAAACGTATTCTTTATTAGATAATATTTATATTTACTCCACTACGTTTTTATAAAGTTATACCCTTCGAAAAATGAAACTGAGTTTTACTGGATAATATAGTTTTCTAGTATCAAATTCATGGAAATGTATTTTAATAAGTTTGAGTTGCCTCTAGGTGATACCAGTAGATCAACCTCTCTATGGCAAGGATTACCAAGGAATTCTGGTATTTCGCTTCTGGTACTTGGGGAAGTGGACACCAGTCTACATCGATGATCGACTTGCTGTTTCAAAAAATAAGCACCTAGTTTATGGTAAATGCACCAAGAAAAATGAGTTTTGGCTTCCTCTTTTGGAGAAAGCTTTTGCTAAGTAAGTGATATTTATTTCTCTGTGTTCCTAATAATAAAACAGATGAGTTAAATTATTTTACTGCTAAACAGAAAGGCTGTTTCATTTCTCAGCGTATGAAATACTCAGTGATTCAAATTACACCTTAACTTACGTTCAATGAGATTTTGATTCAAAATACTAAATATCTAGTTAAGAAAACTCAAATGATATGCCTGGAATGGGGTTTTTTAATGTATGTAAATACTGTGCAATTTTCAATGCTAGATTCCATGGAGGTTACGAAAACATCCAAGGAGGCCTTTGCGGTGAAGCGTTCCTGTGTCTAACAGGTTATATCTGCCACCGATTCTTTCTGGAACCCCCAATAGATGAAGTGGAGTTGTTTGATACATTTACAAGAGAAATGCAACATAACGCTTTAATCGCAGTTGGTGCTCCGGTAAGTAACATTCTATGTTACCTTTCTGATTTTAAGTTTGATAGTCCTTTCGTCGAGTGATTTTTCAACAAAATTTGTAGGACGATTTTTTAATCTGGGAAGGATGCAGAAAAATCGGAAACTCGGCACTGTTGAATGAATAAACAATTTGAAATAAAAACCTCAATAAACACCTGAAATGTAAATACATGTTGTTCTTTTCATTTAGAGTAAAATTCAGTAGCGTTTTCTCGGAGGACGAAACATGGGAAAGACCTGACACATTCACGTTTGAATGTAATTACTGCAATCCTTCCCAAATCTGAATAGCATATTTACTTTGAAATACGAGGAAAACTAATATTTTTTTGTTCATACTTATCAGGAAATTGGCTTTGAACGAGTTTAAACTGCGCGCTTTTTAAGTGACAAGAAAACTCAAAATCGCGTTGCAGAGTAAGAATGTTTTGATGATTAAAATTTATAAAATTACCAGACTAAGACAAATGTTTTCCATTCCCAATTATTCCAAAAAAGGAATTACCTGTCTGTAAACTAAACTGAAGCCTTATGAAGCGTCTGATGAATTATTTAGAAAGACGGTAATGCTGCAATTTTGAAGAGCAATCCTAACAAAAATTCGTCTTGCTATACTCTTCAGACAAACATAAGGAGACACTTTCTGAATAGAAATAATAGAAAAACATCCTATGAACATATGTTGAAAAATGCATTTTTTTAACAAACTATTTTTTGAATACGGTACGGTATGGAAGGGACCTTTAAATCCTATTACCCGAACCGTTTTCAGACTCTCAACATAGATTTACAACATCAATATCCGCGGATATAGTCATTTTTTCTTTCGATTTTTCTTTCAAAATTGATTCATCAAAATGAAGCATATATTGAAATATTTTTATATATTTTGAAAGTTTCTGAAGTCATTTACCATAAAATGATAGTTTGAAAATCTCTAGATTGGATATTCTCGAGCCTTCAACATTAATTACAAAGGGTAAAGGCAACGTACGGACGTAAAAGAACACTATTTACTCGTCTTTCCAAATATTTGCCAGTCGAGCATGGGTTCCGCAGGGTTTAATTTGAAACCCTAACCTCTATTTTATACGTAAACAATATGTTGTTACCAAATAGAATCAAAGATTGCTGATGACAAGAATATTCTTTGCGAAAACGAAAGGTGAGTATTACGAATTTTGCTCTTTCAAACCTGTTTCGTAATAATAAATTAAAAGTAATCGAAGGAAAAACGATTCTGCACAATGCAGTTTAGTAACTCAAACAGGCAATCACATACACCATTAAAAGTGAATCATATTCAATTGGTTGACAAAAAAGGGACCAACAGTTCTGTAGTTGCCAATTTAGTCAAACCTCAAATGGAATATCCATATTTGAATGGTACAAGCTTCGCTACATTAGAAATATATGTAAATATTTACATACGTACTATGACCACGCCCGCATGACCACGTCCGTTCTTCAAAGAACAATATATTGCTTTACGAAGTGGATAATTTTCTAAACGCTGTCAGTCGGCTTAATGTTCCGTGACTAGCGCGAGGGCGCGCGCCGCCAACCAAAACAATGGGCTTCGAGCGAAGTAAATAAATAATTGAAAACTTCAAACAGGTAATTTTTTCGGTATTCTTATCTTGAGAAAAATCCAGTACCATTTTGTGAGCCTCCCGAATATTACGAGAAGGGGCAATGAAATGTATTAGAAGGTTTATTATATACGAAAAAAAAATTTGTAATCTTAAAAAATAGTAAATTAAATGAGCTATATCAACAATGTATCATTAAATATAAAACGATACTCAGTAATAGTTTCATTTGGAAGATTTGTGAAATTAAATACTTGTTAGGGAAACGTTACTACTTCCTTACATGTGATAACCATATTTTTTATTTGTGATTCAAAGCAATATAAAAGGAATATTATCAAAATATCATGATACGAAAAACAGATATTGGTTTTCATAATAAAATGTTTCCAATAAGTTAAATTTTTGAAAACGAAAGTCATGTGGATGTCAAAAAGTAGACAAAACGAGAACATGTAGGAAATAACGCGTAAATGTTAAATACCCGGAAATTTAAGCAGATTGGACGACAGTAAGCTCTCAAAATGGCAATAAGGGTGACATAATATAGACTAATGTCCTGTACGGGGAAATGAGCATCTATCATTGTTATATACAATTATCCTATGAAGTTATTTTCATGTTAATTGCATAAATAGTTGTTAATGGCCTGAATATAAAAAAAAGGATGCGCACGGCACCCTAACCCGGCTTTCCTTTTCTCATTCAAAGAGACTATTGAAGTAGTTAACAGCCATCTTTTTGGTTGCATTCAGTCTCGAGCCACCAGCAACTACTGTAAAGTTGTTTTGATCTGTTAAGATGAATTCACGGGGACAGATGTTGGGATAGGGGTCGACAAATTTAAATAGCCCGAATAGAGGTGGACCGGTACGTGTCTGAGAAAAGATAACGACTTTTTTTAGAGAGATCGTAGGCAAGACTATACGGACAGGCGGCATAGCACTGTTTACAAAGGGAAGTCAAGTCGTCGAGCGATTTCCAATTTTACGGTCAACTAGATGAGGGAGCGTCAAGAGTAACATCTATGAAAGCTAAGGACGTTGCCATCAGATTTCTTTAAACAAAGTTAGAGCTATTAGAAAATATTGTAAACGGAGCTAGTAAATTATTGTTTGATTTTTTTCGATTGTACAAATTGATTTAATGACAGATTCTCTCCGACACCGGAACCAAGAACGCCTACAACCAAATTTTGTACATAACTTTATTTTTCTAATATTTTACGATGGGCAATTAAATGTATACTACTATTTTGGATTTTGAATATGATTGTTTTTGGATCAAATACCACGTCATCTCTGGGCTGTCCACGTTTACCGTATGGGACAAAATTCACATGAATCAAGCGTAACTGTTTTTTTTGTTGCTACTTCGGTGTGTCGAAGAGAAAGAGAGAGAATAAATAAGCACCTGGAGACCATTTAGATAGGACAACACAACGATATAAATAAATTAGATACTACATTTAGATCATTACCTTACACATTTAGAGTTTTTTAAAATTGTGTCAGCAGGCATGCAGCTCGTTGCAAGTGTTTTGCAAATGTATATTCCCGCCTGAGATACGGCATAATATTCTGAAAAAAGACATTTTATACTACCGAAACATTTAGACTGCATATATATTAAGGGTGGGATAGAAATTCTGAAGGTCAAGAAAACGTGTGCAAGTTATTACTTCTCCCTTATACGTCACAAACTGTTGTTTGTTTGACAAAACGTAATTCAAATTCAGCATTTAACCTTGAGAAAAAAGATGAGAAAGTGACTTCTGGGTTTTATTTATTTATTTATTTTATTTATTTATTTATTTATTTATTTATTTATTTATTTACGTCAAAAAACAGTTAAAAACTGCGTATGACGGTTTCGTATGAAGCCTCTGAAATTCCAGTCACAGAACCGGTGAATCTGTTATTGAATTGTCTTAACCAAATCAATGAGAAATTTTAGAATGTGTTCACTTGAATTTCCTTTTATATAATTTGCAGTCAAGAACGGGAGAAAATTACAGAAAAAAACTAGTGAAGTTCGTCGCACGAGACCAGCCATACTTTGTGTATCGCTAATGAATGAAAACGTTTCATTGAGTGTAAGTGTGCGCTTTGTGTGCAGGAAGGCGACAGGAAGCAAGGCATCCCCGGCCGGCACGCGTACTCCGTGACTGGCGTGTACACGGTGCGCGCGGGAGACAACATCGTGCGCCTGGTGCGCGTGCGCAACCCGTGGGGCAGCAGAGCCACCACTGTGGAGTGGAAGGGCGCCTTCAGCGACAAGTACGCCACGCCCTCCTACTCCTATTTCTTCATTCTAGCCTTCAACGCACCTTTATCGCTCTTGCTTATTTTGTGCACCACCTAATGTTTCCATGCTTGTCACTCTTGTTTCATCCACACGCCCATTGTTCTATTCGCATTTTTCATTTTTTTTTCTTCTGCGAATTTTCCTCTTTCTTCTTCTTTATATTTTCTTTATCATATTCCAGATCTATTTCTTCTCTTTTATAATCCTGCAATTTCTTTTGTTCTTTCAGTAGCATTCACTTCATAGTTAAAAAAGTATTCACTTTTTCTTTGAAGTCACTCTTTTTTCTTCTAAAAGTAAATTGCATTAATGAAAATAAAGTCTCCTTCCGTGCGCAATCCGTGAAGAAGAGACAGCACTGGGAGAGGAAGGATTTTTAGGCCGACACATTTAGGCTATTGACGTGAGTATCGCCGGAACCTAGGCTACCCGATGGGAGGGGGGTGCTCGTTTTCCGCGTCTGGATTTCTATATGTGGGATCCGGAGCATTTATACGAACGTTCTTAGACCAATCCGGCCTAAGAGTAGGCGCTGGGGGCCCAACTGGTGAGTTAACGGGCAAGACGGAGGTATATGTCTACTCAGTCTCCACCTTGAGGCTAACGATGTGAGTTGCACCATGATGCTTAGGGTCCGGGTGGTCATCTTCAACTCTCCACCAGAGACCGTGACCGCCTACACGGCCGCGATTCCCCATGCTGGGTTACTGCAAATATTAATGTGTTCAGCAACATTTTCTTATTGAAAGAGAAGCAATGTCAAAGCCTAAAAACCGGCAAAAATCTTTTAAAATTTCGCCACCTCCTCCGAAATTTGTCCTGGCTCTCTAGATAGGGCGCAAATGTGTCCGTACCTTGTCAATGGAAAAACATCGCCCTTAAGTTGCACAATGGAATAAACCGGACTTAACTGTTCTTTGGCTCTACAGCCCGCTACGGGTCTTGGTCGACCAGCTGTGACCCAACATTTCGGCCATGGGATAAGCGGTTCGTGTGGTAAGCACGAAGACATCTCTTCACCGTATATACTGATCTTCATAACCTGATGGTGGGTTTTCTCTTCGTCTTACAGCAATAGATACTAGGACATTTGTAAGGAAAACGCTCCGGTATAATTTGCTTCGGCCGGGAATCAAAACTGGGATTGCGCCGTGGAAGGCGAGCACACTAACCAACGAAAAACCGAAGGAGGCACTAAGAGAGCTAGTGGTGCTAAAACATCACGTACTTTCTCGCTCGAACTTTCACGCAAAATTACGCGAAAAATACTCAAATTTTCGAAAAATTGTACATGACCTTGTTTCAAAATCAATCTTTAAGGAACAAATTTCATTAAGGTCGAAGTCTCTATTTCGAATATATGGTTGTAGGAAGAAGCCGAAAAAATTGGAACTTTTGCAATTTTTGAAAAATCAGTGTTTTTAACGAAGATGCGATGTGCACCATTCTCTTAAACGTCCTTCACGCAAACATTTACAACACAAACATTTAATAAAAAAACAATGTAACCATTTCTTTGAAAATTTGGAAAATGCCCCAAGGGCTTCATGTAAAGCACCCTCAAAATTAAAATATCGATTTCAAATTCAAGAGACAGCGACATCAGCCAGATCGTTTGGGGAATATCAGTCATGGAGAAAATCGACTAAACTGTTTTGATGCTAGCGTTGTTCGAAGGCAGACAAACTGACTGACAAGTGGACGGATTGCCGTTATTCGAGTTTTCAGTAACAAGAACCCACAAAACATGGATTCTGACTATACCACGAGTTAGAGGATTTTTTCTAAATTTAGAAACAAAAATAATCCACTTTTTCGTTATCAGGGATCAGTAATAAGTGTTTTCCTACCGAAAATACGCCGATTTTTGTGCAGCATTACATAATTTTCTCTCTACACCGTAGCAAGAAAGTAAAAACCAACTCACCGGATTCCAAAAACCATATATTGTTCTCTAAAATTTATTGACTTCCAAAACATCTGATTCCGCCACAAACATGATCACCGCGTTCAAAATGTCAACGCAGCCAAACAGAGAATAAAAAACCTGACGCAATCGGAGTAATGGCAAATGATCACAATATTGGTTCACGGTTTAAATGTTGGCGGAATCTCCGGAAACATAAAACAATAAGTCATTATTCGTATTATTATGATATACATCACATAATTCTGGGAATCTTGGCAACCACAATTGTCAACACAAAAAGAAATGCAAATACTCAAATATGTCGCTTTTCAGTGCATATGTCCATACAACAGTAACATTTTTTATAAATTGCATATTAGTCCTTACTTTAATGCGACGGGAGCATTAGGTGGTAAAAGTAATTTTATTTTGTTCGTACGAATGCCCTTGTTGCAATGTGCTTTCTTCCTCGCACAATAAAATGTCAATTTTATCACTCAAATTATGAATAATTATTCTTTAAACTTTAAAATGTTGTGAATGTAATCTAATACAAAAATGGTTTTTGCTTTACTGAAAATAATAGTAAATGGCAAAGTAAAAAAACGTTATATCCTCATGCAGCAGCGCGGCTCAAATGTGCGTCTTTAACAGTGAAGCTGATCGAGAACAAACGACCTGGAACAAGTAAAATATCCAAGTGGAAAGATTTCATTACTCCAAAATTAGTAGCAGATAGCAGCTTGATAAAAGTCAGCTAAGTATGAGAGATTCCGTGTATACTCTTGAAGCTACCATTGTCACTCGTGGACATAATTAATAGTGACGAATTTTTGATCAGTAAGTACACAATTAATAAAAATTCTTATGAATAAAAGTAATGAGTGTGCGGAAGCTATATAAATTGATTTTCAAAACAAGGTAGCAGAAGTTGTGATTGATACTGTATGACTGTGTTCACTATGATTGCAAACTGCTTCCTGCTTTAGATGCTCGTAAATCAGTAGAATAACGTCTTTTGATCGTTATTTGATATGGAAATAAAGAACAACTAATTGCTACACCAAGTTTGGAAACCTCTTCAAGAACACAACTGTAACTAGAATCTTGAAGATAAAGTGCAAATTCTTTGTTATGATACCACATCTTCAAATGCAGATCGTATTAATGGTGAATGCGTGCTTCTAGGACAAAAACTTAGGAGAGAAATGTAAAGTTTTTGTTTTGTTCACCATGTGTATAAATTTGTGTCAAAAAGTATGTTAGAAATAAAATTCAATCAAGTGACTCGAAGCCATGATAGTCCACTCTTCACAAACTTCCGAGATATCTGTAAAAGTGTCGATCCTGATATAATACAGAGCTATATAGCAAAGCTTATATCGTGTCTGTGTCCAAAACTGGCAAAATGCTTGCGTTCTACCAAACTGAACTTACTAAAGAAAGAATTAAGATGACTATCGAAAGCCGGTAGCGTTTTATAATTACACTTTTAGGAGGATACAGAGAGAAAAATTAAAATTCGACTTCCAATTTCTATGCATCAGACTCAATGGATGGCGAGAGCGATTTATTCCTTGAAATTGTCATTGTTTATTGGCCAGTTGAAAATTACGAGCGTTGATAAAGTCGCACTGTTAGATGTCTGCCTTTGCATCGTGTCATCCCACGTCAAGCCATGAATACAATGCATTTTGATAGTAAAAACACCTTACAAAGATGTGTGCTTTTTGAAATCATTGAAGCGTTACCAAAAGGTAGATAGAAGCATTTTGAAGGAAGCTTTACATAAGTTAAGCTAGCATTTATAGTATTTGACTGAGGAAGTATCTGTCTTGTCACTATTTGTCGAGGATGTGTACCAAGAAACCAAAATAAAAATGGACGTAAATTTAGCCAATGAAAATGTATCAAACTATGGAAAACATTACATCTCAACGCAGGAAGAACTTTGTGGTCCTTTATACAAGGAAAACATGACTTTACTTCGGTAAAAATCAATTAATTGTTTGAATGCCTTAAAATTAATGACAATTTTCTTTACGATGGTCCTCCTTTCTGGTCAAATAATGATTCGTTTGAAGAAGTCTGAAAAGAAAGTTTCAACCCTAAGATCAGTGAATGATTCATCTGAAAGAATGGTCAAGCTGATGCACGACTTTCATTATTTAATTACGATTAAATAGGAACAGAATGAAGTTTTATAATGTTACGCACAAGATCATCAGGTTTATTTCATTGTAAAAGGCAAACTTGAAAAGAAAATTTACCAAATAAATTTTTTCTAAAATTAAGTAGGTACGACTTGGATATATTTGTGCATAATTTACCAAATGAATATCGAGTTCTGGAATCGTTTCTTATTAACTCAAAATAAAGGTAATTTTAAAAATTGAACAGGTAGAAATAAAATTTTAGAAAAGGAATAAACGTTCACGTTTAATATTTGGCGTTAATTGGACACGGGTTATACGTATCTAATCGCAATAAAATTATTATTTGAGTTTTTCAGATCAAACAGAAAAAATATAGAAGACAAGCATATCTGATTGCGCGGAAAAAGAAGTATTTGCTCTTATGAATTCGGATACTCTAGTGCACATGCTCCAGAAGAGGGTTAGGATGTTATTGAATTATTTTGCGAGTTTCTTTAAAAGCACACGGTGTAAAACCGGAAACACATTATTTAAAGTATACTTTACATATATAACAAAATATATTGATTTAAATCTTATGAACCGTGTAACTAATTAAAGTTATATTTAAGACATTACACTTATCTCATAACAAACTTATCAGAAAAGTTAATGATCTTCTCGTTTCCTAACAGTGATCCGAAATGGACTGGTGTAGATGAAGAAACAAAGAAGAAACTAGAATATGTAAAAGAAGAGGATGGGCAGTTCTTCATGAGAATATCCAATTTTGTCAACCACTTTCCTATGATATGGTTTGCTTCTCCATTTCCTGACTTTGGGGACAACTACGAAACAACTTCTTTGCAGGTAGGTATTAAGAGAAAATACTTTAAATGATTACTACTTTAAATAATACTTAGGATGTCAGTCATGTGGAATGGTATTAGCTGAAATATATCAAAATATTATTTAAATATCCAGTAATTTATTGATCAAGTACCATTGATTAAAATCTAAGATTTTACTTTTTAGACGTACCTTATTTGGAATTCTTGGGATGCAGAAATTACATTGGATGATGATTCTCCGAGGGAAATTTTTCTGAGGAGTCCCCAGTATTCTCTTACTGTTGGTGAAAGTAAGTAAAACTTTGTTACCAAACCTTTAGTAGTGTGTTGAAAGTATTTTTCACAAAAGTTCTTTATGTACACTGTAAAAAATTCACGCGTAATATGTGAGTGAACGGAATAATTATGTTTGAAACGAAGGCTACCCCAGACAATTAATACATTAAAAGTTTCACTGTAAGTAAAAAATTATTCATTTAGCTATGAATCAATAATACCTTATTCAAGCAGATAATTTCTTCCTACTCTCTTCCGAAATCATGTGTCATGGTATGAAATCGTAGAATATCCTGCTAGTCTAGCACGTTCACGGTTAGCGCTCGTCGACTTGGCTTCCAGCTCGCGAGCGCTATGTAGTTAGTGGCTGAACATCGCGATCGCCCACGTCTCCGTATCACATCAGCAAACACAAAGGGAGAGACTTGGATAAGGGTATATCTGGAAGAGATAATGCCTCAATGAGGGAATACTTGGAAGGGATATTACCTCAATGAGGGAATACTTGGAAGGGATAATACCTCAATGAGGGAATACTTGGACGGAATATTACCTGGAATGGGGAACATCTGGAAGGGAGAATATCTTGGAAGGGGGAACATCTGGAAGAAGAAACACTTAGATAAGGAAATAATTCAAGGGAGAATACCTGGCAGGGGAAACCTTGGAAGGGTAATAACTGAAAGGAAGAATATCTAAAAGAGATAACCTGAAACGGGGGTATCTGAATGAGGAGTTATTTCAAAAGGGTGATACCTGGAAAGAGATATTATGCTTGGGAAGAAAGAAGATGCGTATATGCGTATAGGAATGCAGAAGAAATAAATGAAATCCTTCAAATTTAAGAAAGTAAAGTAAGTCTAATTAAAGTGTAATAGCAAAATGTAACTAAAAATTTGATTCCTTACAGCAACTTAATGCTATATAACATCTGCTTTGTACACAATCTGCTTTTTCTAGGTAAAATTATTTAGATTAATACAAAATTACTATTTACATGATTTCATTTTATATTTATTTACAAGTGCGTGGAAACGTATTCAAGATTTCAAACGTGCTCCAAGAAAATAAATGATATAAATGAATCTTCAGACATATTATGTGCTTGTTTCTAGGAACGCTCATTACGAAAAATTCCTCCTCATGTATGCATGTAAAATCGCCCAGCGTAGGAACGGCAGTTGATTAAGCAGTACCTATTTATGAGTATGCAGGCAAGTGCAATATCCCCCTTCCTTCGCTATCCTTTATTGTTGCTTTTGTAGAAACTAGCCCTGAAGGCGCTCCTTCTGACATATTACCAATTGAACATGTATGATCAATACACGTCTTTGGATCTGACGTCAGAAATATCAACTTAGACTCATTATCAACTTACCTCCTCGAGCTTTCTTCTAACCTGCCATGAAAACAAACTCAATTTCCGTGAAAACAGTTACAGGCAATTTATGAGCGAGGGTGTGAAGTCTATGTTCACAAATAGTTTAATATACAGCTCATGTTGTCGATTAAATTGCACGTCTTAGCGAATTATGCAAAGTTGGGTTTAAAATAGATGTACTATAAAACCAAATCTTTCCGCCAACTTTCAACAAGTTCTGTTTTATGTCTCAAAGATTACTTACGTCAAATAATTTAATTTAGCTGAATAAATACGAATATTGGACGTAATTGTCAAAGAATATTTAGTGGTTATTGGTGATAACTGGATTAAACGAGGTATAAAATGTGATGAATAATATGCTGAATAATTATTTCAGGGGATCAACAGAAACAAAACAGTGAGGAAGAAAGTGATATGGCTCCGACATACGATATTATTATCGAAGTAGTTCAAGAACAAAATCGTAAAGAGTTTGAAGGAGAACTATATCCAGTTGGTGTAGCAGTATTCAAAGTAAGTTCAAACTGCAAAAGAACAGAATTTTCACGTTAGTCATGGATGTGATGTTTTACACTTCTTGAGATTGTTCATACACAACGTGTATATTAGTGACGTCTAAGAAGAGACAAGAAATTATGTTTTTTTTATTATCGTATAAAAACAAAAAATACTGTCACAAATGCATTCATTTGACTTTTGTAAAATATCAAAATATTCAAGTTAAAAACGATAGCCACTCCAACGTGCGTAACTCTAAGATCAACTTCTGTTTCGTCAAATAAGAAATACCACCTACAATTTGTCTCAAAAAAGTGGTAGTAACAAAAAATTAATTATCCGGATATCATTTTCCTTAAATATAGCTCTAAATAACGACTTAAATACATATGATTTGAAGGAACTGATATGGTTTTTTGATATTAAAAGCTTTTAAGGGCGAACTATTTATTTATATAAATAACAAATATTATTTCCAGTTATTAATTTATATTGCAGATGGGAGGAAAGTTTCCAAGAAAATTTACTGCCGACACTATGGAAGATTTTGAAGCGTGCGATGGATCGGAAGAGGCAATACCGACCAGCAGTGTTCTCGCCAAACTGCAACTTGACCCTGGCAAATATCTGGTGATCCCATACGTAAAGCAAACAATCAAAAGCCGTAAATTTCTTATGCGTATCTTCAGCCGAAAGCCAATAAAAGTCGCAGAGATAGAACGAGAATAAATTTTGCAACTCTTCCCACATGTTCCAAGAGTTTCTGCATAAACCTTGGCAGATAAAAGAAAAAATAATTTAAATTAGAAAGGAACAAACCTTCCAAATATCTCCCAAAAGCAAAGCATAACTACGAGGGAATTTAGTGAAAATAAAATATAATTTGCATTACAGTTACCTACTGATAAGGTGTTTAATGCCATTATATACATGTCATCATTATCGGTGAAAAATTTAAATTTCACTCCCAACGATAATTTACGATACATTCATCTTTAAACATAAAACGTACCTATCAAGTTTGCCAGCATTTTTAGAACTATTACTCTGTAATTATTTACGCTATAAAATACCAGGAAATAAAAGTATTTATGTTCAATTTTGTTCACTGAATTAAAACGTCTCTTGAATGCGAATAAAGAGACTTTTGTTAGAATTTTACAGCGAGTTTAGAACTATAGAGTAAGGAAAATAAATGCCATTTCCCCAAAATTGTGTATCTTCTGATTACCTAGCCAAACAATTCGTTACAAAATGGTCGAAAAATACTCGAATGCTGGTTACGTGGACATTTAAAAATCACTTAAATCCAGTATCTACATTGGAAATGCATAATTAATGCGGTTAAATGGCAACTTTCGGTAATATCAACAGTTTATCATAAATTATCATCACTATTCCTAAGTAT
Organism: Teleogryllus occipitalis; assembly: GCA_011170035.1. Classification (NCBI taxonomy): domain Eukaryota; kingdom Metazoa; phylum Arthropoda; class Insecta; order Orthoptera; family Gryllidae; genus Teleogryllus; species Teleogryllus occipitalis. The sequence goes on from BLKR01015377.1 coordinate 23,551, forward strand.
GTATTTTCTCCTTCCGTCACCAAGCATTACAACCGGCTAATTTACTTTTAACTTCTTTTTCTGCATTATTTAACAATATATATCACAATCTTCTTATATTTGTGATAGTTGATAAATTTCCCCATAAAACAATTATGGTAGTATTTTATCATTTTAAATTTGCTAAGAATAGGAAGTTACAATGGCATATTTCGAACATAAACTTGTAGGTTATCAGTGTGTTTTGGTATAAAAATTCTAAACTGACTAGTTTCTTGATAAAATCTCTTTCTAAAATCTCCGTGAACCTCTTATAAAGACCTGTAAGATCAGGTTTCTATTGAAAAAAATATGAACAAATATTCGGGATAAATAATGTAATACATTTTTAAACAAAAATTATAATTATTATTCATTAACTCATCTATTCAACATCAAACTCTAAAACAATATTAAAATTCAATTTAAGTTCAAAAATTATTATTTTAATGCACTTTATTTAGTTATCAATACAAAATACTAAAATTATGCATGTTGCATGTTTTTCCAACACTAATGTTTTAAACAATGAATTATATTGTGTAAGAAATAAAAAAATAACATTTTGAAACAACTTTGTGAGGTGTTTAAGATATTACGTACGAAAATTACTCTTAATTGAATGTATTGAAAAAAGTTTAATTAAATTGAAACCAAATCAAAACTTTTTAGTATTTATTTCGTTGTATCTTCAATTTATTATGGATTCAACGTTTATTTTATTAAAAATGGAAATCTTAATTTTTTTTCTTCTATAGTCGGTGCTTATATGAAGGAAATATCTTACAGAATACAGCTGTACGTTGATGAATATGTGTATCTTTATTTAGAACTGAAAATATGTGCAACTGTCGTATATTTAGAATATACTACGATTTCTAACGTAACATTGGCGAGCGCTGTACATCACATTAAGTTTGTTGATTAATTATTACGGTGCAAATACTTGAAACGTTTTCTCATTTTCAGTGTTCATTAGTTATAAGAACAGAATGGTTAACAAGACAACCAAAGTCAAAATAAAAATTTCTACCCACACAATTCAGAAAAAAGTAAATTGCGTTTGAAAATTTTCTTTTTCAGATCAAATACAAGAAGTAGAATACAGTAACTACTATGTACATTTGTAATAAAATTTTCATTTCATTCTGTTCTCAGAACAAGACATTATAAACGTAAAAAATAATTAAATGATCAAGAAATCAAAAACTGATGGCGTAAAGATTTATTATTTAATAACTGATTGTAACGAAATATATACATTCATGTTTAAATGATCGCAGTTTTAACAGTATTTTTAAGGCTGCCGTATGGAATCAGATATTTTGAATCTCTAAATAATTTGGATAGGGATCAGCTTTATCTTGCTAATATCTTGGTGTATTTTCAAAAGACAAAACAAACCCAAATGTGTGACACACACTACATAACATTCTCTAAGAAATTGCTGAAACTCAAAATGTGTAGTCTTATAAACTCACCATAAGATGTGATGTTTAGAACGAGGAAGTATAGTCCCAACAACTCACCTAGAAAAGAAAAAAATATTATAATCACAATCACTGGATAGCCGAGGTCACTAAGGCTGAAGGGCCATAGCCGCCTGAGCTTGAAGGAACGCGGGAAAGTAGGGTGTGGCAAAGTGTACTAGGTGTTAATTAATGTTCTGTAAATTGGTTAATCCACTGCATCAGAAAAAAATTAAAAATGAGTAATTATTAGTTTTTAAAAAATTAAATGGCAAAGCACTTATCATTAGACAAAACTAATTAAGTCCTTATCATTTTTTGGTAAGACAATTCTTATGAATAAAACGTAACTGTTTAAATGGTGTTACGAATCCCCCATGTTTTTTATTACACAAATCTGTCAAAATCTTTTCAGATTCAAAATATGTTTATTTTTGACAGAAATGTTATTGCTTTTACGGATACGGAACTCGATTTACACTGCATAACTTATGTGGCTTGAGAGGATCGTGGTTACGAGGGAAATATTCAACAGTTCAATGATGCTACATATTCTTTTATAGAGGGAATTAAAGGAGGGAAATATGAAAAGGCAAGAGTCAAGTTAACATAAAGGTAATTAGTAAGTAAATATGAATAATTAAAAGTAGATAAAAATAAAGTATTGTGTATATCACTGGCCCTAACGGGTTTTAATTCTTTCAGGCGACAAAAAGCCCGAGATCAATAGAACCCTTATAACACTCTTGGTGCATAAATAACTATTTCAAAACAATTTTAGCCTCAGGGATGGCTTATGGGCAGTGTGCTGGCTTCACGTGCTGTAGTCGCGGGTTCGTTTTCCGAGGCAACAATAGGGTTGTAGCTTTCCTTTAAAAATCGTCCCAGTTTCTGTAGATGTGTGACGAAGAAAAGCTCAAGCACGCGGATCTTGCCAGTTACGGAGAAGAGAATACGTCTTGTTCGTATTCTCTTCGCCTCATGTCGCTCTTACCTCCAAGCATGGGGATTTAAGTAGGTCCAGGCATAGGGGACACTGGTAGCTGGCGAAGTGGGACTACCGACCCAATAACGCCAAATGCATACATAAAACAATTTTATCCAGAAATATTTTATTGAAGTTTAAAATATTAAAATATTTTTCCCAAAATAAAAAATCTCACTTTTGTTTCCTCTGCGAATTAAAAAAGTTTGTGGTCAAGTTTCTGTTGAAAAGTTATATCAGGTACACAACTTTGGAAATTCTTTTTGAATTGGTCATTTAAAACCACTTATTTATATTAAAGATGCGAGACGATAATGGTGATACCAAAGACGGGCATAATTCGAGTTTAGATGAGCGAGGCGGATTAGGTCCGTATGTTCTCGCATTTTTAATGCAGTTGATTGCAGTGGTAGTTTATCATTAACTTCTCCAGACTGAAGGGGAGTGATTCTGAAGGGGAATGAGGGATGATTGTGGATGAAATAATGGTTGAGATGTGAAAATTGACATGATGCAAACTCGTAATATTTACGTCGGTCTCGAACGAACAACCATCTTCCCCAGCCAGTGAACCAATGAGGCAGCAATACACAGTACACATCTTTAATTAAATTTAATAAATACAGATCATTAAATTGTTTGAAGCTGTGACTCAGACTTCTTTTTTTTCAATCTACTTCGATTTGACTAGTTAACAATGACAAAAAACAATGAATATTAATGAAACCATTGTTGCCTTACATGTTCCTCCTCTTTCTCCCATTCACATAAAGAAATTATCAATATCAGATTACTGGATTTCAGGGTTATTTGGCGCAAGGCTCTTAATATAGACAGCAGCATATCCCTACGACTACATCAGTGCAGAGCCCCAATCTCGCCGATCGGAACCTGTCGTTACCCTCCCGTTATTAGCCGTCGCTCACAGCCTAGCATCTTTCGTCAAACACGGCGCGTTAGTTAATTTTCGGGAGATAAGCGGCATTAGCGCGAACGGGCGGGCGAGACGTGCTTGGTGCAAGCGGAGCCGCGCTGCCGCCACCTTCCCCCTCCCAACCCCGCCCCCGCCCCAACCTCGCTTTCTCTTCCACCGCCGTTGCCACGGCTGACGCCGCCCCCGCCCATGGCACCGCCCGTTGTCACCGCCGCTGCCGGCGCCAGGCGCTGAAGTCCAGCTCTGCGCGAGCGGCTTAGTCGCAGCGGCTGCTGCGGCGGTGGCGGTGGCGATGGGAGAGGCAACAATGGAAGCGCAGACATATGTGGAGGGGGAGGGAGACTGTGACCGGCGTTAGTGAAAGGGATGGTGGTAGTCGAGTTGTTTGCAACGGCGGGATGGTTGTTGCGGTTTTGCAGAGAGGGCGACGGAGGCGATGAAGAAGGGGGGAACGGAGGGGAGGGAGAGCGAAACAGGAGCAAGAGAGACACCGGGAATGGCGGTGGCGGCGGGGACGACTAGGATAGCTAGTGTGGTGAGGGCGGCTGGATCCGCTTAGGAATCGGCGGGTGGGGCGGCGAAGAGTCGGGGAACGGCGGGGTGGGACCAGGGCACGGGGTTGGCGGCGACGGGGATGGCGAAAGCGGCAGGGGCAGCGGAAACGACTAGGGGCTGGGGCAACGGATAAGTCTGTGGGTGGAGGCTACGTGAGCGGCGGGGCATCTGGGGAGGCAAAGGCGGCGGTTGCCACTGAAGGTGGGGGCGGTGTGAGAGGTTGGGACAACGGCATCGGGGGCGGGGGGTACGACTACAGGGTGAGGTGGCGAGTGCGACTAGGGGTGAGGGCGGTGGGTATGACTGAGGGTGAGGGCGGTGGGTACAACTAGGGGCGAGGGTGGTCGGTACGACTAGGGGCGAGGGTGGTGGGTGCGACTAGGGGCGAGGGCGGTGGGTACGACTGGGGGTGAGGGCGGTGGTGGCTGCGACTGGGGGTGTTGGCGACGGTTACGACTAGGGGCGGGGCGGCGCGAGTGGCTGCGGAGGCCGTTCGTCGCGTGGGCCGCCGGCCGCCGGCCGCCGGTGTCCAATTTGGACGAACAAACAACCGCGCGCGCGTCCAACAGGCGACTGCCGGCCTTTGAACGGGATTGAGAGCGGATCGGAAGGACGGTAAGCCACGCCAGGAGCGAGTGGACAGAGCGAGGAGACGGAACGCGTGTCTGGGCAGGAGTGCGCTGCGAATTAACTCTTGATGGTATTTGTTATCATGACACGTCAATAGACAAAGGTTATCGGATGATCTGTCCAGATTTAGTCGTCGTTTTGATAGCAGCCTACGCGATAGAAAACAAATGTTCCCTGTATTAACATAAAGACAGATGATTATATATTGTTCAAGTTGACAAATCTAGAAAGAACTTTCAGTAGATGGTGAATGTATAAAAATGAATTACGATTATATTCTTAATAATTGTGGACCAAATATTTACTCCCCAAATACATTTATGAGTAATTTCAATACCTGACTTTTTGTAGAAATAATGATATCGTTATTATGTAAGCTACTTAATACAGAAAAATTCAAGCATAAAAGATGTTCATTCACGTTCAAACAAATGAGATAAATACAATATCTATTAGTTAGCATTAAATGTAGGCAAATTACTCTTCAATCTAGTAAAATCTGTTGCGCCGTAAAATTTTCTAATGTTTTTTTTAAATAGAAACTGATTCCTTTTAGAAAACGTGATGAAACAGGCGTTTAGTGTGAGAGCGATCTAGGGAGGCAATCTGTGAATGACGACAGGGGTCGGACGTGAGAATTACACATTCCCTTTTGCCGCATCTGCCCGCTGATCGCCTCTCGAACGAGACTGCAAAGAGCGCGATCCTTAATGAATGTCCACGCCTTCGCGCACGTACCTCGTGCTGGGCAGGGAGGGAAAATGGGAAATCGCAGATTGAAATGAAGCCTCTGATGATGAAAGAAACGATAGAAGGCGAATAAATGTGATCGATCACGACTAAACAAGATGAAAGAAACACATCCAACTTTAGAAGATATTACAAGAGACTACGTAAAATAAAGAAAGATGAGAATTGAGTCATGGCAATGAGACTTGGCACGAGGAAAAATTGAGCAGAAATATTTTTAATAATTACGTTTTATTATACGAGTATCTTATACGAGCACCTTATTATACGAGTATCGTGTTATCTTACACGTAGTAGGCCATGTCAAACCATTTTCATTTACCCTTCTCCATCAGTTCGCTCCATCGATCCTCACAATCCCACATTTGAATCAATCGAACGTCCAATTCCCTCAACTATCGGTGTTCGTGCTACTGGGATGTCCAACATCCTTCTGTCTTGATCATTGGGTCTGTCCTTCTGTCTGACAGGTTAGAGACACTCCGAATCTCATAGAGGGAATAATTTCCAAAATTATAGGTCAAAATGCTATGTACTCAGTGCAAGTTATCACAAGAATCGTAAAAGCGGAGAGGTAAGAAGTCTCGATAATGAGCGAGATGAAGAATGGAAACTAGAGTGACTACAACAGTACGTAGTACGTTCTCACAACAGTAACGTTTACTTAAAATTGTAATGCAGTTCTTTATTTCCATATTACTACATCTCAGTCGTCCCTTGTAAAACTCATTACCAATAGTAGCGCATAAGACGTGTTATTGTAATTAGTGAATTATATTAGAAGCGTAAACTTTTCGAGAACGTTTAAGGAAAATATTGAAAAACACTTGCAATATAAATTCCTGGTCCAATTTCAGACGTCTTCTCAAGAGTCTCGGCGAGTACGTTTGTCAGTAGCATCAACGCGAGGCCTGTGTTCCTTAGCCAAGATTTCCGACAACTCCTCGGCTTCCTCGTGCTCGCTTTCACGCAGCTTGCGAAGCATAACCCCACCGCCCACTCTCCTGGAAGGGCGAGGAGGAGGAAGGGAGGGAGGGAGCGCCTTCCTAGAATGCAATTAACTCAAGAGCCCTGACAGTAGCAGCAAACGGCAATGCTGCGAGGCAGTATCGCTGAGAGGCAATCCGCATCGTGAGACCGTCTGGTGCCGCCTCCTCCACCGCCTTCATCGCCGCCGCCCCCGGGGCTGCAGGCGCAGGCGGCGCGTCTGCTGCGGGGGCGATGGGGGCGGCAAGGGCGACTGCACTCACTATGGTCTGGATTGCGAGCAAAGCGGACACAAATATATTTATTTTTTACTGATAGGTTATTCCTTATTTTAACGCCTTATTGTACCGGATTGGCCGGGGAGTTTCCGAAGGCTGCGGACTTCTACAATCATGTAGCGCAATTCTGGGCCTTCAAGTTAATGAGCTATCCTCCATTTTGAAGAGGTCTTTGTATAGAATTCCACTGGCTTTATTATTATTATTATTATTATTATTATTATTATTATTATTATTATTATTATTCCTTGTTACTGACTTCGATACGGAGCTAGATATACACTGCATAACTTACCTGCATTGAGAGGATCCCGGTTACAAAGGAAATATGAGTACAGTTGCATGTAGCTAAATATTCTTTTATGAAGGGAATTATGGGAGGAATGTGTGAAAAGACAAACCGAATGAAGTTAATAACTAGTTAAATAGATGGATTTCTACAAGATGGTGGTTCAGATCGGTCGTTTCTAGACTTTTCTTCGATCGATTCCAAGCGGATATCACAGGAGCATTTTAAACTAGCCTTTCTTCATCTTAATCCAAAACACGACATTAAAACGTTTGATCGAATTTGGAAAAGTAAGTTCAACATATGTTTAGGTACGTGTTTCTAAGACGACTGGTACCACAATGCGACACGTTTAAGATATAACATTGCATATAATAAGTATATAAAATATTTACAACAAACTTACTACCCTGTGAGCCTTTGACTCAATAATGGACAAAAGGTAGGAAAAAAGTATGCAGAACTGGGAATTTTTCATCCCTTCTATGTACTTGAATTATGAATATTGGACTAAAATTTGAAAGTATTGGAAGTTTTGAAAGTACAGTAAATTCTCAATAACACGAATTCCAAGGAACATAATAATCCTTAATAATAAAATAACATAATAATTATTCCAAGGAATAATAATTGGAGTTCATGGTATAAAAATACAAGTAAGTGCTACCCCAGTTTTATAAATGTCCGTATTACCATAATCCCTTGCCGCGAACGAAGTTGTATTCGTGTTAGGACGAAATTCGTGCTAAGGGAGTTCGTGCCAACGAGGGTTTGTATTTATTTATGATACGAGTGGTTAAAGTGAATTTTTTTTGCGGGTAAGAATGATTGAAACGAGGCCGATACGCCAAGTGGCGTAATCCTACGAACAAAATAAAATCACTTTTACCACATGTGTCACATACTATTTTTAGATATACTTTCATTTTATAATGATTCCGGTACACAAATAACTTCAAGATACATTAAGGTAGTAGCTAATGCGGTCAAAATATTTTTTGTTGCATTCACTGAATTGCATTTATCTGAACTTTCTTGCTTCATCTCACTTTTTTAAGCAGTAATGCTAAACATTTGACAATTAGCTCGCTGTGCATTCCTGAAAGAACCGCTTTTCCTAGATGCTGTCCAAAATCATTGATGTCACTGCAGCGCCTCTGACCGGGAGTCCTAGGTTCGAGTCCTGACGGCGGCAGGATTTTCCACACTGCTTTTCAGCTAGGTCGAATTCAGTCGCTGTCGTGAGGGGAATTCTAGCGACCGGCTGCTCTGATCGGTAGTTTTCCGTGGCCGATCAACACCAGGCAAATGCCGGAGTAGTACCCTACCAAACGGGCCACGGACCGCGCGCGATCTGTCCTTCCTTTTCCTTGTCCAATCCTCTCCCGCTTACACACACACACACACACACTTACACTAACATGCACTACACTACCACATATTCCTGGAGACTGGTTGGGAGCTTAGATCATGTTCCGGCTGGGGCGGTGCCCTGCTGGTGGGAGAGTCCTGGTTAGAGGAAAACCCCACTAGCCGACGGTAGGTCGGCGCCGGATCTCGCCATTCAGCGAGGGAAGATCACCACCATCTCCCGAGAGAAAAAAACGTGTACTACACTAACGGGACTAATGACCAAAGCAGTTGATTTGCCCGGGAACATGAAAAAATCAATCAATCAATCAATCTGTCCATTATCAAAATTTTGCCCGTTTTTCGCTACTTTCTAACCACCGTGCAGGGGCAACAGGGATCGCGGCAGCTTCGAACGCCGCGCCCTGACGCGCTCGACGCGGCGAGAGCGAGGCGCCAACAAAAGAACGACAAATTGCGCAGTCGACGAGGCCGCCGCCCCGCGTCTTAAAAACAAAATAAATGTGTGCCCGTCCGTACCGAGTCTCCTCTGATGAATTCCTGCCCGCGCTCTCCCCGTCTTTTTTGGAGGCCAGCCGCGCCTTCCAACTTCAGTCGGAATGTTACGGGTGTTCTCTCCTCGCGTCTCCTCCTTCCGTACCTCCTTGACCTCTCTGTGACATTCCTTTTTGGTTTTCTGAATCTGTTAGCTACATTTTTTTCTTTTTTATATCTACTCCATTCTCTTCTGGATTGAATACTCTTGATTGTGCCGACCATGATACATATTCTCAAATAATAAACCTTTAATTTTTCGAGACTCGAACTTCGTACATTATTCTCGATTAGAATATGACTAATTCTATGTGGAACACACATCACACTTCCACATTTGTAACACTTATACTCTCTTGAAAGGAAGTTCGTTTTTTGTCAGATATTTTCGTCGTATCCAACACTAGAATCTAGAACCAAAAACACTTGTACAAACGAGCAGGCACGCACATCTGTGCGCGGATGCATAATCCTTCTTCTCCCACACTTCTTTCGTCGCCTCATATTTCTAGTTGTTTTTCCTACTTCGGCTTTCCTTTCTTTTCCCTCACACATACAGAGCGTTCCTTCCTTCAACCTCGCGCTTCGTCTCAGCGCAGCGCACCGCCCGCCCGCCCGCCCGCCATCTGACGCTCAATGTTTTTGGCTGCTCTTTTGCTTTTTACGCGCCAGTCGTCGCGAGGCTTTCGCTAATTTCTTGCCGCCACCGCCGCGGCCCCGCCCCTTCCCGTCAGGTCCCGCCCCGCCTCCTCCCCTCCTCGTCCCTTCTTGAGGTGAAAACGACTCCGCAGTAGGCAGGGCCTACCTGCGCTGGCATTTGTAAAACAAACGAGACCTCCTGAAGACCAGGTGTCGAGGGTGTAGGACACGTAGGAGGGCGTGAAGTGCTAACGTGAGGTGTGACACGAGCCCTTTCTTCTAGAGCAGAAAAGAAACGCGAACAAGTTCCAAATGGAAAATTTTCACCCCGTGCTCGTACGATAAACAGAAAGTGGACGAAAGTAAAGAAGAAAGGGGGGAAAGAAAGGATACTTATTAACAAATAAAAGAGGAGAATTGATCACAAATATTATTAAAAAATAGAATGCATAGCAATTAAGAATTTCATAGGACTCTAGAATTGAAATTGGTGATAACTAACATTCCCAACTAATTTAAGAAAAGTACTTCCACATTTTTGGTAAGTTATTCATTAAATGCACCAATCTTTTCTTTTTCTTTGATTATTATCTGGTGGCAATATTCCACTCTGAAGAATAACCAAAATTTTCTCCTAGTGTAAGTTTATTCACGAAACAACTCTCTAAATATAAGAAGCATTATTTTTTAGTGATTCTCAAAATACTTATAAGTAATTAAGTAAATAACATAATTATGTCCTATTTCTGAATAAAGATGTCTCGATATATTCCCATAAATTCTTCTACAGGTTATTAAATGTATTATGAGATTTAAACTTCTTGCGATGTACAAACCGAAAGAGACGTTAGACGTAGTTGTATTTTGATAGAAGTAATTGAGCCAAATTATATGGTAAAGGTCCGCCAGAGAAAAAAATACGAGCGCGTACACACTTCCTCACGGGCACGCGTCTTCATGAAAAATGGTGCTCTAAAAATTGTCGTTTAATTCACAGATATTTACAACCATCGGCAATGAAACCATACTACTAATTTTCAATGCCCTCCAAAATTGAAAGAAAACAAGGCAGTCTCCGAACTTGAGAGGTACTTGGAGTTTCGTTAAATACCCAAAAATTCGAGTAAAACCCCAAAACAAGGACACAGACTAGATTTTCAGTACAAATTCAAATATTTCATTGTTATCCCGTCTGATTTCATAATTAGTAACGACTGAATTCTCGTACTCAATGTGCCATTGCTTACGACATATGACATGAAGTCAATAAGGCACAAGGAAGAGACCAGCAACCATTTACATTTTCTATTCACATGTTGCATTACGGATCAGGAACTTTTTTATGTTGTTATGAAAAACTATTGCACTGTATTGTACTAAACTAAATTATTGCATTATTCATGATGTTTGTTTTTGTTAATAAATTAATTTATTGCAGTCCTATACAAGAATATTTTATTTATCGTTATTGAGCAACAGGTGATCTACTTTAAAGAAATCCATTTTGTGTGTTTTTGTTTAGCAGCATATTTGCTGCTGCGGGCCATTAGAATCTGATAAACTTGTTCATTTTAAACAAATATTTACTTGCAACACTCATTTTATAAGCGCCGTACACAGCAAAACTCGTATTAAACGCTTTGTAGAAAACAGTAAAGAAAAACATTCTTCTTAAAAAAAAATTGAATATTTAGTCTAGCTCATAAGTCAACAGCCGACATCTTGGAAAGGTCGGGCGCCAAAAGTTTCGCAACACAGGAATAAGTGAACAGAAGAAATGCTGCTTCTTTCACCGCAAAGTGCAGGGCACCTCTAGAGACTGCTCATTCGGGTGGGCAGGCGGGCCTTTCCAAAGCCAAGACGACCTTTCGCGTCTGCGAAAGCTCTCTTCCGGAAGGAGGGACTCGGCGCCTCACTTCCGGAAAAGCCGACGAGCAGCGCGCGCAAATCGCCTTTTCAAGCGGTAAATAAAACATAACTTTATTGCTTTACGCTTCAAGTACTTCGCTTTGGAAAAGTCTAGATGAAGGGGAAAACCGTCAGTGTTTTTGTCTCTCTTTTTTTTTAAAACAGCCCAGCGATTTTTCCCCGGGGCCCGTGCTGGACGTAATAGCGCAACACTGGCTCGTTTCCCGTTCTCCCACCACTTCCCTCGTCACCGCCTTCCCCTCTCCCGCCCACCTTGTTGGATGGTCTGGCCAGAAGTTTAAATATACAACATGCAGATTGCTGTCCAATTCATTGGTCAATTCTTTCGGTTGAATTAATCCCAACGGCGATTGCAGGCCGCCGGGACCGCTGTTTTATTGGAGAGGACGGAACGGGACGACGTGGGGTGGATGAGGAGGGGCGGAAGGAGAAGGGGGAGGGGCAAGCGAGGATTGAGCGCGGTTGGGATTAGTAAACTTCTGGAACTCGGCCTTCTGCAAGATTTCGCTGCGATAGTGTCGTGGTGATGCATGGCATCAACATGAAATTGTGGGGAAGAAATGAATGGACTGAAATGAATAGACCCGTTGGGTTATAAAAGAATGCCTATTTCCCTCGTGTAATAGTTGTCCTCCGTTTAGGAATGGATCTGTCCTGTAGAAACAAGTTTGATACAAAGGGTAGGATATAAACTCATAAAAAAGTAAAAGTATCTTTTATACATTTTTATTTGTTTATTCATGTACATGTTCAAAATTAACAAATACTGAAAACATTAGACAGCACTAGAATTTCGTTGTGTTAACTTTGCGACATTACTCTAGTTTCTACTGATCAAAAGCCGAATCTCTGAAAACTGCTTTTAAGATGAACTACGTTGCTAGATATTTAGTTTTTGATGTTTTATCATTTATCATTTAAAATTTATAATTTAGATACATTTGCATTTTTTGTTAACAATACGCTAGTCTTTCTAGATTTGAAAGCGACTATCTGGAGAAATACTCCCCGAAAAAATGTTTTCAGCTAAGTATGGTTGAATCTCACCTGGTGATCATAACAAATGGGATAGTAGGAATACATACAAAGGAAAAACTGCCACGAATGAGGAAATTTTTAAATGTGGTACAGTTTACTGAAATAAATACAAGAAAACACTACGAAACAACAATGTTACAAGTATGATTGACTTTAAGAATTCAATATTATTAAGGAATGTTTTCACGGTTTGTAAAAACAAATTAATGGAATTCGCTGACGAGAAACAAATAAAATACATCGAAAAAATGTCTGCATTTGCTTCATTAATTTAACCCGCTTTTTCGGTGCTAAATTACGGAAGTTTTTCAACCGTTCAGAGAAAATGTAGTATGGCAGGCATCCCATTATGTTACCTCGAGTATAGAACTTCATAAGATCCGAGCTGCTAATCTGGCCCAACTATTCTCCCCACTACACAGAAAGTCCTCTGCCATGCCCGATTCGCGACTCCTCGAGGAGATAGACCAATAAATAATTAGGGCGCAAGCTAATTACCATTGTAAATAACTTGCTGAAAAATAATTTAACATTGCCAATTAAATTCTTCAATTTCTTCGATAACTACACATCTCTGACCCTAATGAACTGCATGTACGCCTTCCTTGAAATATTGGAACAGCATTCCGCTTTACTTCTTTCTGCCAGTGAGGACGAGCTCTAAACAAAAACGTATACAGTCCCAACGCCGCGTCTAGTTAGCATACTAGAGCAACATTCGCACTTCTTTGCCCTACTCAACTTTGCTCTATCCCCACATATCTGACGAGAGTGACGTGTTGTAAGGTAGCAGGTATGTCAAGGAAGTTTTACCTTTTTCTTTTGTCCCACAGTATTACGCCTCTGTTTAACCCTTCAGCGGTCGCGCTCAAAATTGGAATGTTAATGGTCGCGTGGATTACAATTGTAATCCATTTTAAAATAATTATTATTAGTAATGTTTTACGAAAAAATCTTTTAGTTCAAATATGGATGAGTAATGGTATTTAAAACACTAACAAGCTACTAAATATTATTAAATTTATTAGATCGTTGGTATATAGAAAATTCTATGAAATGCTATTCAAAATTGCATATATTACGCCTTTAAATAAATATACTCAAATATATGCAAGTACATGTTTGTTTTTGAAAATTTTTGTGCTCTATATGTTTTGTGCCCTATATATACTTTGCATTACGATCACTAAATAAAGCAGACTGACAGAATTGTTTAAACATTTGAAGCCTGTATTCAAAACGTGATTCAATGTCAATAACAGATGAACATCTCACACATATTTTCTTAATGTGTTCTGGGCACATACACTGGACACAATCCACGCAGTGCTGCCGAGAGATCTCGTTGCATTGAAGTCCCCAGAGGTAACAGCGTTCCACGTTGCACTTTCATGACCCTGTGGTCCCCTAGTTTCCTTTTCCTTGTTTTCCAGCAGAAATCTCCCGGCTGTTCTTATTGCTGTCGGCACAGCTTTTCTCTCAATCGCCTTTTTCATTTCTGGTGTTTTCATAAGCGACTAAGTTAGAAATCCTCTCCTAGTCAACTTATCTCCATTGTTGTTCTTTGTATAGACATTCTCAGTACTGATTGCAGCGTTATTCGTGATGTCCGCGTAGGTCAGAAACTGAACCGCTAGTGGTCACATGGATTCGCTCGTTCTGCAGTTGAGTCATATATCGATATATTTCAATGGATAAGTCCTACTACGAAATGTAAAGAAAAGTCCATGTCAAAAGTTTGCCAACTTTCGTTGTAAACAGCGAATGAATAAGACGGGATTGCAACAATAATCCACGCGACCACTGGAAGGTTAAAAGGCTCCGATCTTCTTCTTCTTCTTCTTCTTCATAATAATAATTATTATTATTATTATTATTATTGTTATTATAAATTGCTTTTCTCGGTATTCACAGTTTTTTTGACTTTGTGTCGGGTTAATAGCAAGGTAGGTTAATTCATGTTTCGTCGCAATTTATAATTTTTCGCATGTGTTTAAGATGATAGATTTTTACATACTTTTTGAACGTATATTTTTGCATTTGAATAAGTTCGAGATTTTTATGGATGCTTTTTGGTAAAATACCTCAGCACGAAATGGCCAGAGGAACAATATGAACCTTTGGGAAATTCTATAGTGCCCGGACTTCTGCTGCCAATTCTATGAACTTTGTTATTTTTCTGCATGTGCTGTTTGTAGAAAACATGTGTCTACCAGGTAGCTAATCTTTTTCTGTCTACAAAAGTTATGTCTGGTCTGTTGTGATGGACGGTTTTATGTGTGATAATTTTTCTGTCAGTACTACTTATAGTTTGAATTTTCAAGTACACTATCGGGAACAAAATTGTAATATAGACAGGTCATTTGTTGTAGCATATTATTATTATTATTATTATTATTATTATTATTATTATTATTATTATTATTATTATTATTATTATTATTGAAGTAAACTAAATATTCGCACTTCAAAGGAAGCACCTCATCATGATCTTTTCAACTCTTCCTGTTGGGGCTCGTCAAGAAGACTTAGTATGTCTAGCCGGCACTCAAGATGGCGCGCAGCGTGGTACTCTACCACGCCGGCAGCACTACGGGTGTTGCCCTGCCCTACCCAACTCCGCGCCATTCCATCTTCTTTAACGCGGCGGTGCGTGGGGGGAGGGGGCGGAGGCAAGAGCGATGGGAAACGAGGGCGCGCCCGCTCGGACGCGTCGGCCGCCGCACAATTTCCATGTGTTTATGTGAAGGCCGGCCTGGGACTAACCGGGTTCTTCTAATTGTTCCCTCGCTCCGCCCTCCAGACCGCAGCAGCACGCTGGGGGTGGCGGCGGCAGTGCTGTGGGGCGGCGGGGGCGGCGGGGACAGAGGCAGTGGAGGCGGCGGCGGTGGAGACGCTGAAGGTGGTGTTGGGATGGAGACGTTGGTGAGAGTTCCGGCGGTGGCGGTGGTAGCAGTGATGGCGTTGGTGAAGGTAGCAGCGTTGGCGGCGTTGGTGACTGTGGCCGCGTGGTAGCGGTGGTGAGAGTAGTGGCGGTGGTGGAGGCGGTAGTGCTGGTGACGGTGATGGAGGCGGTGGTGGTGGCGGCGGTGGTGACGACGGTGGCAGCGATGGCAGCGTTGGTGACAGTGGCGGTGGTGGTTGCGATGGTGGTTGAGGTGGGGGTCTTGGTGGCGGTCGCGGAGACGCTGAAGGTGGTGTGGAGATGGAGGCGCTGGTGAGAGTTCCGGCGGGGGCGGTGGTAACAGTGATGGCGTTGGATGGAGGTGGCGGCGATGGCGGCGTTGGTGACTGTGGCGGCGTGGTAGCGGTGGTGAGAGTAGTGGCGGTGGTGGAGGCGGTAGTGGCGATGACGGTGGTGGAGACGGTGGTGGCGGCGGCGGTGGTGGAGGTGACAGCGAGAGAGGAGGATGCAGTAAGGGCGGCGCGGGCGAGCACAGGAAGCGATGGAGCGGCCAAGTCACCGGCGGTGGTGATCACAGGGAGATGGGTGAATTGATGAGGTGATGGTGCTCAATTGCTGAATGCATGTTGTGGAGAAACGGCATTAGGTGAGAGGCAAGGGCAATACTATGAGGTGAGCTTCGTCATCGATCAATAGTGAAAGGGAACACAGATGAAGGAATAGAAGAGGGGAAGGTGAATTGTAAATGACAACCGTACACTAAGCGCAATATTTAAACGAATGGACAAAAACCAGAAGAACCGAGCTCAATTGGCGGCCGAGGTGTGTCAATCTTTTAATAATCAAGAGCGATGAGTTCCCGGTAAACAAAGTAGGACAAAAGGGACAAGGAGAGCAAGGAATACACTAGTATTAAATAAAGTAAACCACAGAACATGGGGACAGCGAGATAAAAAAAAGAAAAATGTTGGAAAAGGATGGTGGATGAGAACGGTCTACAATGAAAAAAATCACATATGGAGTGTCCAAAGGAGTGTACGGAACGACACGAGAGGGCGGAGAATGGGAGGGGGTAGCGAGGGAAGACCTGGGCAATGCGGGAGGACGAGGAAAAAGAGGGAAGCGGAGGAGAGATATCCTAAATCTAGGGAGGGTTAGATGTACAACGAAAAGCCAGAGTGTGGAGGTGATAGTGCTGGTGACGGTGGTGGAGGCGGTGCAGGGGAAGCCAAAAAACATAACCAGTAGCGTCAACAAGCCCCACGCAGACGGCAATAAAGTCAGTACGAGTGGCGCAGGCGGACAGGAAGAGGGAAAGCCGGCGCGCAGCAGATGGCGAGGTGGTCAGCGGCCGGCGACCCGTGGCAAAGGCAGCGGTTGCGCCGGCGGGGCGCGGCGTAGGCCGGCCACAGACGAAGAGCGCGGGGGCGACAGCGGCGGCGGCGGCGGTAGTCGTGGCGTCGGCGGCGACGGCGGTGGCGGTGGCGGCGGCGGTGGCGGTGGCGGTGGCGGTGGCGGTGGCGGTGGCGGTGGCGGTGGCGGTGGCGGTGGCGGTGGCGGTGGCGGTGGCGGTGGCGGTGGCGGTGGCAGTGGCGTGTGGCAGTGGCGGTGGCAGTGGTAGGGCGGTGGCGGTGGCGGTGGCGGTGGCGGTGGCGGAGGTAGCGGCGGCGGTGGTGGAGGCGGTGGCGGGAGTGGCGTCGGCGGAGGCGGTGGCGGCGGTGGAGGCAGTGGGGGCGGTGATAGCAATGGCGGTGGCGGCGGCGGCGGCTGCGGAGGTGGCGGCGGTGGCGGCAGTGGCGGCGGTGGCGGCGGTGGCGGCGGTGGCGGCGGTGGCGGCGGTGGCGGCGGTAGCGGCGGTGGCGGCGGTGGCGGCGGTGGCGGCGGTGGCGGCGGTGGCGGCAGTGGCGGCGGTGGCGGCGGTGGCGGGTCCGGCTGCAATCACATAGCTCGTTGGGGCGCTAACAGAATTACACGAGCTGGCGGCGCAGTGCGGCCAGCCGCGGCCTCGGCTTCCAAACCCCGTGCCCGCAACGATACCCGCGACCATACCGCTCCGCCCTCATCCGTCCGCTTCGCACTCTCCGTGACTCACTCAACTCTCTTCCATCTCTGTTCATTCTTCCGCTCTGCTTCGTCCTCAACCGCCCGCTCAACTCTCCTCCGCCCCGCTCCGCCCCCTTGCGCTCCGCTTCTTGCCTCACTCCGTTCTTTTCTCACTCAGTCGCCTTTCTTTTGCTTCGCTCTCATCAGTCCTCTCAGCTTTCTTCTGCCCCACTCCGATCTTTCCTTGCTTTCCCCCACTCTCCTCTTACTCACTTCCTTTCGCTGTGTCTAGCCCTCATCTGTCCGCTCCGCTCTCTTTCGTTTTCGCCGGGTGGCGACGACGCGGCGTTGTAAAAGTCGCGCGGCTGATGTACAGCGGCGTCCGGGCGAGATAACGGCGTCGCGGCGAGGCGCAGCGGGAAAGGGCGCGGCGGGGTGGGGGCGGGAAAGGGGCGGGGAAGGGGAAGGGCGGGGATGGAACGTTGGCAAACGAGGGGGGCGGACCGGGTGTTGAGCCAGGGGTCAGAGGGGGCAGGGCGTGAGTGGGGCGGGGGGTGACGCGGAGCGGGTCGGGGCGCGGCATGGCGGGGGCAGGGGAGGGACGGGGGAAGGGCGGGGGAGGCGTGGGGAAGGGGCGGTGGCGGGTCGGGGGCGGGGCAGGGGCGGGATGGAGGCGGGGCGGCGTGCGGGGCGGGGGCGGGAAGGAGGTGGGGCGGAGTGCGGGGCGGGGGCGGAGCGGAGTGCTGGTCGGGGGAGGAGGGGGGCGGAGTGCGGGGCGAGAGCGGGGCGGGGCGGGGGCGGGGCGGAGTGCGGTGCGGTGGGCGCGCACCCGAGGTGCGGAAGCCGACGATGCTCGACGCGTACTAAGTGTTCGCTATTTCGCTCCTCGTCCCAGACGCCGCGCGGGTGGAAAGGCGGGGCCGCATTGCGCGGTGGCGCTGCCATGTCGCCCTTCTTTGCTATTCTCCCCAGCAGTTTTCATGAAGGACGGAACATTGGTCAGGATTAAATGTAAATCGCTTGAGTTCTCTATTGTCTTTCTTTTTTTACTCGACTCTAATCGTTGTGCTTCACATAACAGTCTGGCATTTGGAGGGTCCACATCGCCGTTTGACTGAGATGGCTCCAGGCAACAGCTGTTACAACGGTAGCTTCTCTAAATGGGAGGTACTAGGGTTGGAGAACCTACAATAGAGGAGTTTTGACTCTGAAGCAAAACGCTGAGGCTCTAAGCTGTATGTGTACGTACCACTCTTGGTAGAATTCTATCGATTCGATCGAAGATTCTCTCATCAATATCAGGCAAATTCCGGGACAGTACTTTAACAATCGTACCACGCACAGGGCACGCTTTTCTCATCCTCATTCTTGACTCCTCCTTTCACACTCACTTACATAAGGAATACACTATCACATATGTCGGAAGACCAGTCGTGAGATAAAAGCTTGTCTTGTCTGCGGTGGAGTCCTGCTGGAGGAGATTTCTTGAGAAGGAATACCATTAGCCGACGTATATTTTGGCAGAGGATCTCACTTTACAACTTGGGAGGATTGATTGACTGATTGATAATTCCGGGCGCAATTCAATTGCTAAGGTCATTATCTCTGTAAGTGTAGAGCATGTTTTTGCTTGAGGTGGCGGTGATCGTGCCCATCTGGATGGTGAGATCCGGTGCTGACCTACTGTCGATTAGCGGGATTTTCCCCAACCAGGTATCTCCCACCAGCGGGACACCGCCCCACCGCGACAAGCTCTTAGCTCCCAACTACTCTCCCAGCATATGTCGTAGTGTAGTGCATGTTAGTGTAAGTGTGTGTGTGTAAGGGGAGAGGATAGGACAAGGAAAAGGAAGAAAAGATAGTGTGTGGCCCATTTGTTAGGCTACTGCTCCGACATTCGCCGTGTATTGGTCGGAGAAACCGCGAAAAACTACCAATCAGAGCAGCCGCCTGCTAGATTGCTCCTCCAGACAGCGACTGACCTCAATCTAGCTGTAAAGCTTGTGTCGAAAATCCTGCCACCGTCGGAACTCGAACCCCAGAACTTCATGGTCAGAAACACTGTAGTGACATCAGTTGATGACATGAGCCACCTTTCCCGGTACAGCTTGGGAGGAACATTGGTACTTCCCAGAATATGTCGTGCACTAAAGAAAACGCAACCAAAGAAATTAAATATTCAAATTCTATGGCAGATCTCGAGAACGTCCTGAAATAGGTCACATTATCAGAAACTTTTTATTAATCGAATGAACTGTAAGCAAAAGCAAAGCATTTCTTTTGAATCGAATTATTTTCCCTTTAATATTAGAGAAAAATGAATTATTTATTCACATTTTTATTATATTTACATCGTCATTACGATCATGAAGTTTCGGAAAAGGGTACATTTTCGGCGTCAGGAAAATTTACGAGAATTCAATTCCGTGGTGGCAGAAGAAATCTTTTTTTAATCCATAATGAGGGTTAGGGATAATCATCGACATAAATAACAATTATAATATTTATTATAGCATACCTAAAGTTAACTATCGGGAAAACAATTCCCCTCTTCAGTTTCTAATCCGAATTTCTTATATAATCAAAATTCTAACTTCTAATATGAAGAAGGAAAAAATGAGAAATTAACATAAGGAAAGGAAGCAAATAAACACAGAGCAAAATTATGAAGTAAAATTGACAAATGAAATGAAATAAATAATACAATAATAAAATTAAAAATTATTTACTGCCCCAGCAACGAGGATCACACCTAAACATATACAACGTAACCGGAAACAAAAACTAATCTATATTCCTTTTGGAAATCATTACCGAGAACAATTCTTTTGATTTGAGATTAAGAAAATGAAGCCAACAAAGTGTGTTTTATGTATTCCCAAAGATTCATTGTAAGCTAATGTGTTTCAAACAGAATTTTTCCATGTGAAAAAACAGATTTGTGGTTGCACGCGGTTAAGAGTTTCACTGTAGATTATAAAACGAATGTTGAGAAAAATATATGGAGCATTGGAAGTTTTTATCGCAACACAATTTTGATTATTTTTTCGGTCATTATGTACGTGACGAGAACATTGAATTTCATTAGCACACTGGAGGGGTTGGGAATTGTTAATCGAGTTACGAACAGCTATTTCACACTTGCATGTAGCTCTAATATATCTCTGAAAAAACACTGCGAGAGGAAATTACAAATGAAATGTTTTATCATTACTCCAAAAAGGGAATTACAGGCAAACAACATATATAACAAAATATAAGAAGATATCTTATATTTTCACAGCTTTTATTCTGCGATTTAAAATAAGTAGCGATGAGACATGATTTCGTATTTTCACAAACACAACTTTAAAGTTCTCTCTCAGTTACTACTTGGGTATGCATGCACTTATTTCAGTAGTACCGCAGCAAAGGAAGTCTGATGTTGTGTGAAGCTGTGTCACATTTCGTGCATTAACTGTTCTGGATTTGACAGCAATCTCCCATTCTTTTTAGTTGTTGCATGATCAAGAAAAAGAAACATCGCGCTTTGTCGCTTCAATTCTCTTCTGTTCGAGCTTTGAGTTAAAGATTTCTTGGATTGAACGTCTTTGTAAGAAAGAAAGAAAGAAGAAAAAAGCAACCGACTAGCTATAAAATATGGGGCTATTGATACGTCGTCTGGCGGTACCATTCGGTCATTTTATGGCGCGCAATTTGGTTTCGCAGTTTAAGTGAGTGGTTCGAGTAGACGGCAATCGTTCTTGTACGTTTGTGCAGGAAGTGTGCGCCACGTGCTCACCCGGACAATGGCATGCTTCGGAATCCGAGGTCTGCTGAAACTCAAGGATTAAATAACTCTCACCGAAATGCGGTGTGTATATATATATATATATATATATATATATATATATATATATATATATATATATATATATATCGAGAGAAAGAGAGAGTTGTACAAAGTTGGTTATTTGGATAAAGCTCAAGTAGATTAATGTAAAAGCACTGTCAGATTCAACTAACTCCACTAGATATAACAAGAAAGTAAACCAACGTAAAGTAAACGAAAAACACATGTTTATTACGAAGAACATATGTCAGAGTACATATTTTTAAATCTTGTAAATGAGAAAAAAAGAATAAAAATACTACCGACAAGGGAAGTCAGCCCTAAAGAGATAAGACCGAGCTTCATGCTCCCGAGACAGAGGAATGGCTGGGATGCGCGCGGATTGTGTAGGATCCCAAAAAAACAATGGACCTAAAAGATTAACATAAATATCAGAGGAACTAAATTCTATTTCTTAACGGGACGTGAGATCAACAGCAAATAGTCCAAAATCCCACCTGCTTGCCTCTGCAGGTTCTCTCTCAAATGTATTTTGCAGTCACCTTTGGAACCGAGAGATCGGGGTCCTGTTTGTGAACCAATTACTGGTAAAAAAGAAAATTTTAAAATGAGAGAATCCTTAAATTTAATACGAAAGAAATTGAACGATTATATTTTATTCACTTTAACGAATTATTAATATGGGAGTTTGATTTAATGTCGTCAGTTTGGACGTGTTATCTCTAGTCTCTAATTAATAATAATAATAATAATAATAATAATAATAATAATAATAATAATAATAATGCCACTGAAAACACAACCACATTCAAGAAAGTATGTCGCAAAACAAAATGTTTAATATTAAACATTTCCAACATTGTTACTATTGTCTCACTACGTGCGTTTCCCTTACAATCGCCTTCTCCTTTTTCTCTCAATGACTGCCAAAACAATCGACTACACCTGAGCACCGATATCTCAAAGTCAAAGTCACTGAATAAGACCGCCCGCCATGGAAGAGCGACGGCGCGCCGCGTGCATCGGCTGCGGGGACGGCGAGGCGGAGTGGGGGAGTGGGAGGGGGAGTGGGAAGGCGAGCCCGGGGCGTCCTCCGCTCCGCCCCCTCGGCCGGGCGGATCTCGAAGCTGCTTATGCGGATCAGCCGCTACACGGGCGCCGAGGCTCCCCGACGCGGGGGCTTACGGCCACTTAGAGCGCGCGGCCGGGGCCTTACGGACGAGCCCTTCCGCCCACCAGGCCGCTTTCTCAGAAGCCATGGGGCTCCTCCAAGGACATCATTGACCCCTTTGCCATTACCGCCATAGTGGTTGCGTGGGGATTCTTAAGTAGGTACTAGAGTGCTGTGTTGCTCAGGCATTTATTCACTGTCAAATATCAGAAAGGGAAAGAAATGAATTATTTGTGTTACGATATAAAAATACAAATTTTTTAGGAGTTGTATGAACTCGTAATAAAGAACAATTGAGGAATGTAACGTCGGTTGCCATGGACACAGATTTAATGAATAAAAAAAGACTGAGTCGAGTTCGTTAGACATTGGACGCCTGAAGGTAGGACCAAAACGGTGACACTCTGGTTTCAAAACACACGTAGTAGGGCATTCGGGTTATTGAAACTTTGGCAAAACTCTGGGAAAGGTACTCCAGCAAATTAATCGGTGATTCTCAAATAAGGAACAAGATATCGGCGGAAGTGGAGGAGGTTACATTTGCCTATTGATTGTGAGTACATGAATTCACGAATGATATATTTGCTTTTACATAAAGTATTCTTATTTAATTTACCTCAAGAGAGATGCCAACTGGCAGCGACGTTTGGTAGGTGGCAATTCAGGTACAGTTGAATTTATGGGCATTACCAAGGATAGCGAGCATGTACGTGTTCATACACTGTTGCTGGAACATTCAGTTCGTAGGTTCGTAACACATTGTATGGTGAATCCCAGCCTATCCTGCCATCCCTGTATGTGGCTTACCCTACTTCGTCCCACCCGTCCAGTTCACCCCGTTACTTCTCATCCCACTCTACCAAGTTTGCTACAGCTATAAACAGATACATTGTTGCATTTTCCCGACAACCTCCCAGTAAGCATTTTGAGCTTTGGTTACTCAAAGCTGGACTGTACGATTACAATAAATTCAAATGCACTCATATGGGCTTTCAGAAATTTTATGACCTTTGGTAGTTTTCCTCACTGCTACCAAACGTTTTGCGAAAAACTGAAAAAGTGCACATTTACATTTTGCTGCAATGGAAAAGGAGTTGCTTTGCGATATATTATTTAACATTTTTATTATTTAGAAGGTAATGGGTGCAAACGTTCATTAAGATTAGGTCAAAAGTTTAGAAACAAATAAATGAACCTTATTTGTTAAATAATATAAAATAATAATTTAAATAAAGGAGCTTAAGATACACTTTCAAAAGTACTCTACGTGTCAGTAAAAATTTCATCATACTCTATGCTCGAAATCATTCTGGTCAAACATAGAGATAGGCAAAAATAATTCTAGAAATAAAAACAATTGAAATGTTTTTATATCACGAAAATAACTATGAGAGATTTTAAATGGGAATTTATTTTGAAGTCACAGACACTCCAATTTTATTTCCATAGATATACACACTCATCTCATTTCGGCTTTCTTCCCTTTTTCTAGTATGGTGGTTAACTGTCCATGTAACTCTATGTCTATTGAACTACGTTGTTTTTCTTTTGACTCAAATTATTGTCTTCAAAATTCCCACATGAAATCTCATGATTTCATTCAGTCATCAATTTTCTTATACTCACAGTCATGATGTTACCTTCCTGCATTCATTTCGTTCTCATTATATTTCCACAATATATCATATATAAAAGAATCATATCAAGTTCCTCTCCCTTATTGGTATTGTCTTTGATCTGCTATAACTTTGTTCAATTTAATTTTATCCACACTCTCATTTTCCTTGCCTCTTCTCCGGGAATTATCTCAAACTCCTTCGTTTCACGCGGTATTGTACGGCTTCCGACGTCGTTTCTGCTTCTTGGCTTTGCGAGGGTTTCGGATTTGATCTCTAGCAAATCCTGAAGCTAAGCGGTTGCACAAGAGGACGCCCTCTCCATCCCCGGAGGAGTACAACGGCATTCGCGGAGGCAGTGAATGAGCGAACATACTCGTGCATAACGAGCACTCTCAAGGAAAGATTGACAGCGATAACATCGGTTGGTTGTTTTGTGATCCTGGGTGCGTCAACAGCTTAGGTTACTAGTCCCGTAAGTGTAGGGAATGTTTTTCATCGGGAGATGGCAGTGATCTTCCCCCTCTGGATGGCGAGATCCGGCGCCGGCCTACCGTCGGCTACCTAAGTTTTCCCCTAACCAGGACTCTCCCACCAGCGGGGCACCGCCCCAGCCGGAACAAGCTCTAAGCTTCCGACCGGTCTCCCGGAATATGTGGTAGTGTAGTGCATGTTAGTGTAAGTGTGTGTGTAAGGGGAGAGGATAGGATAGATCGCGTTCAGTATATTGCTCTGACGAATATTTTAGAATACATGATTCGAAATATACCATAAAATTTTAATGTCACAGTAGAAAAGGTAAGAAAAAATAAAATATTTTTAAAACCACATATTACTTTCAAAGTTACTGCAAATCGTATGTATCATTAATTTATTGTGTCAACAATTTGAAGGTATATAGTTACCTCATCATTGCGTACTATGGTTGAATGATAAACAGCATTATAAAGAAGTAAACCACAACATGGTATCAAACACACACACACACACACACACACACACACACACACACACACACACACACACACACACTCACAACACCACTACTTTCAGAATCAATGTTTCAGACTATGCCTTAACCATGGAGCAGTCAAACATAGAGCCAGAGAATGATAGTGTTGTTAGTGTATGTGTCCTTGATATTATGTGACGGTTCAGTTGTTTATGTTCTTTGACATTCAATAAAAATAAGCCCTGATGAGAAAACTATAAAGTTCCGAAAGATGACAAAATAAATTAATGATACATATGATTTGCAGTAACTTTGAAAGTATTGTGTGGTTTTATAAATAATGTATTTTTTCTTATCATTTTTACAGTGAGATTAAAATTATATGGTATACTTCAACCCAAACTAGGATTTTAATTGAGTGACCTACACCTACGAACCATCCCCATAATTAACTTGTTTTAATTTGAAGTACGGCAAATGTCGCAGAAAATGGTGGGGCTCGCTCACGCCCACAACAATTCGTAAACTCCGAGACCGACGCGATAAAAAAGCATAAACCAAAGCGAGTGAGCTGGCGCAAGCTCGTGAACTAGATGAAAGGCCGACTTTTTAGTCCGTTCGCAAGACATCTCCCTCCGGAGGAAAGCCCTGCTCAGCAACAACGCGGATCCGAACCGCTCGTTGTCTCGGGAGGTAATGAAGTGCCAGGGGACAGCCTCCAAACGAACTGCGCCTGGCAATAAAACGGTGACGGCGCTGCCACCCGAGGCGTCGCCGCGACCCGACGCGCCGCCGTCGCGACGCCGCCAGCACCACCCGACGCCGCACCCCCCGCTGCCCCGCCCCCCGGCGCCGCGGCGCGCCGCCGACAGATTACCGCAACTTTAAATTGCGCAGCCCCGCCGCGTCGTGGTTGTTGGCTGGAGGAGCACAACCCCGGCGTCCGGCACGATGACGCGGCAAAAGCTTTGAGACGAGCGAATCAGCAAATGAAAGCGAAGGAGGCGAAAGACGTAGAGAAAGAGCACTCGTGGGCAAAGAAAGTTGAGACGGTAGAAAACAGAATGCGTGAATCACGAAATCTGAACTGACAGGATATACACAAAAAAGCAAAGGAGACAATAGTGTAGGGGAAGAGCATTCGTGGGAAATGAAAGTTGAGACGGTAGAAAACAAAATGCGTGAATCACGAAATCTTAACTGACAGGATATATACAAAAAAGGGAAGGAGACAATAGACGTAGGGGAAGAGCATTCGTGTGCAAAGAAAGTTGAGACGGTAGAAAACAGAATACGTTAATCACGAAATTTTAAGTAACAGGATATATATAAAAAGGCGAAGTAGCCGATAGACGTAGAAGAAAAGCATTCGTGGGCAAAGAAAGTTGAGACGCTAGAAAACAGAATGCGTGAATCACGAAATCTGAACTGACAGGATATACACAAAAAAGCGAAGGAGACAATAGATGTAGGGGAAGAGCATTCGTGGGCAAAGAAAGTTGATACGGTAGAAAACAAAATGCGTGAATCACGAAATCTTATCTGACAGGATATGTACAAAAAAGGGAAGGAGACAATATACGTAAGGTAAGAGCATTTGTGGGCAAAGAATGTTGAGATGGTAGAAATCAGAATGCGTGAATCACGAAATCTTGACTGACAGGATATATACAAAAAAGGGGAGGAGACAATAGACGTAAGGTAAGAGCATTCGTGGGCAAAGAAAGTTGAGACGGTAGAAAACAGAATACGTTAATCACGAAATTTGAAGTAACAGGATATATACAAAAAGGCGAAGGAGCCGATAGACGTAGAAGAAAAGCATTCGTGGGCAAAGAAAGTTGAGACGCTAGAAAGCAGAATGCGTGAATCACGAAATCGTAACTGACAGGATATATACGAAAAAAAACCGCCGCGTTTGCGAACCTGGCTTGTGCCGTTTGTCTTTCACCGTCGCATTGTTCTCCTTTTGGGCGAAAAATGAAGCAGGTAACAGTCACAGATTTTCCAGCAAAAGTCAGACTTTTCAAGCTAAGGTTACCAATAGATCCTCTGCTTATCAGTCAAGAGGTCAATGCAAAGGGAAGCAGAAGAGAGAAGGAGAAAGGAGACGAGTATGGGAACCTTTATCAAGAGATATGATGCGAACAAAAAGATGAAAAATGTATGTATGTCAAACAGAGACGTTTGTGTCACATTTCTACAGTATACATTTATAATTTCAAAAGGAAAAAACGGAAAATGTAATAGATAAAAAATTGACAGAAAGAAGAAATAGCGGTACTAATCAACTAAAGATACATTGAAATTTTCATAGAAATCAAAAGCAGTAAAGGAATGTAAAGAGAAAACATTAAGATAAATTTGAGTAAATATAATTATATAGTACTTAATCTTTCATCTAAAGTTTAACTACACATAACAAATGACTTTCATAAATTAAGACCTGCAAAATGTAACAAATTTACAATTTTCATATCACCCTTCAGAAATAACGATTAGAAATAGTTAAAAAACACAATATACAAGGAAATAATTTCTCCTATAGCAACTCAAAAATATTGGTGTGCAAACTAATACTTTTAAACCAAAAGGGATTATACTTACAAAAGGAATTATGTTGAGGAAATAACTTAATCATATGGCAAGAAAATGGTTCCTTATATTTGCATAGTAAATAGGTCCGAGAGGAAAAGAGAAGAAGAATAAATATTTAAGATACAAATTGAAGGAAGGACGCCACCTCAGTTCCCAGTCTGCCCTCAGCCTCCCCCGAAGCTTTGCCTTCCCTCCAAAATTCCCTCCAAAAAGCCCTCCTCCCTCCAAAATTCCTCCACAAAAGTTTCCTCGGCTCAGAGCAGTCCCCGCTTTTCTGAAGGCCTAATGATGTTACTAATAAACACTCCGGAACATCGAGGCTGTACGTTTTTTGCTCCTTTTATTCGTCCACCACCCCGCCCTTCCGATATTCAAAACGGTCGTAGAGTGCTAGTAAGTGGGCACAGTCTGCCGAGGCTGTGGGAGGGTGAATCAAAAGGACGATCGAGAAGCGTTTCTTGAAGAGAAGGGAAGTCAGGGTAAGGATGTTAAAATGAGAGAGAAGGACACTGACTTGTGAAGATGGAATAGTAGCAGCGAGGAAAGAAAATAAAAGCAAACAAAAGTTCGAAAAGAGTTTGGGAAAATAAACAAAATACTGGAAATAATCGGATAATTCAGAAAGAGCAAACCCATATGGTGTAAACGATTGAGATGGAAAGTTTGCGCGTAATGAATGATAATAGAAGCATAGTCCATGGTAGGCACGTGTTTTCACAGTATCATTAAATAAAGGAAGGCTAAGTGTCAAAGGCAAAGAAGAAATTTCCAAAATTTTTCACGTTCAGTCCGTTGTATCTCAGCACAATTGATAATCATTAACCATTAGCTGCGGTGGCGAGATTACTATCACTACCAGTGGAACTCGATGGCATGAGTGCAACAAAATCTCTTATCCATGCAACTGCAAGCCGCCGCAAGAGAACCGCAGTGAGGTCAACCCTACAACTTTCTGGTGAGTTTTAAAGAGGGGTGCGTCTTAGTCACACATGTTTGTTGTTATTCTGTGTATTTAAATTTTCACGTTTAGTTTTTTGGGCCCATCTTCTTTTTTGATACTACTGAACCAAATTAATACAATCAAAGTAGAAGCAGATTCGATCCTTCGTCACCAAAAACAGAATTTGTCTCATTATTACCGCGTTGTATTGGGGTTTTTAATGTAAATTGTGTGTATTATTTATTTAAAACAATTTATTCGAGAGTAAACGTTTCTTACAAGTATAAACATTTTGTCTAAGGAAAACATCTAACCTCAATCAAAATATTTCATCCCTTAACGAAATCATTGCTGTAAGTATCAATAGCGTGATCACTAGGAATAGGAAGTGCGCTTAGTATTAATGTTATGTCACAGTAGTTTCGGTAATAAGCTCCTGGCAAAATCACGGTGGCGCGAGGCTTGCTACAGGCACGGTTAGGTAATCTTGACGTGACTAATCTGCGGTGTAATAACGCACAAGGGTTCGATGTCAAAACGTCCCAGTAGAGATTAATATCGGAAAACAAGAGGCGAGTGATAGCGAAACCACAAAGGGAGCTAGAAGTAAATATCTAGAAACATAAAAAAGAAGAGGGCAACTCATGATGACTCTGAGGATTAGGAATAATACATTTTATAATAATAACAATAATGATAGTAATAATAATAATGATAATAATAATAATAATAATAATACAACGAAAATGACCACCTAAATTAGAAAAAAATCAAACAGAAATTAAAGAGATCGAACATAATGAAAGATGATCAAAAAAGTATTATACAAGAAAAAAATGCTCCAAGTTCAAAGTAAAGAAAAAAGAGCGCACGCTGAAATCAAGAGAGAATGATGCTGGAAGGGGGAAGAAGGGATGGGGAGGGG
This sequence comes from Teleogryllus occipitalis, assembly GCA_011170035.1. Taxonomy (NCBI): domain Eukaryota; kingdom Metazoa; phylum Arthropoda; class Insecta; order Orthoptera; family Gryllidae; genus Teleogryllus; species Teleogryllus occipitalis. Next base: position 52,939 of record BLKR01015377.1, read on the forward strand.
AGGGGAGGCAAGAGAGGAGAGACGAAGAGGGACGAGGGCAAATGCAGCCAATTTGCGCGCTTTGATTCCATCTCTTTAATGAGCTGCGACACGCGACTCCTCCCCTTCGTCTCGCTCCTCTTGGCCTTGGGGCAGACGCATTAGACTTGGCACTGCTCCGTCTTCTGGGAGCGCTCCCGCGCGCTCAAGCCAGAAGCCCAGATAACACCTGCAGCCTCGGCGTGCACTCGTGCGCTCACTTCACGAATGGATTTAATAATATGCAACACATCTGACCTTAATAAAAAGAAATTCACTGAGACATAATTTTAAGAAATTTATTTCTCAATACATATTTATCGACATTGTTTTTCATTAAAATTCCTTCATTTTTAATATTCATTCGGAATATTTCAAAATTATACATTTATACAAAACTGTTTCCCGTCTTACATTTTTTTGAGGATCGTGAATGTTTTAATTTATGCGTTTTTCTTAACTTAATGAAATATACCTTCAAAATAAACTTTCACAATCCTGATGAGGGACACTAGTGACTACGCATTCGATTGATTTTGTATAATCATTGTTATAGCATTCAGAAATAAAAAATAACAACTTATTGAGAGAATATCTCTTTGAACATATGAAATCATGAAGATACAAAAAAATGTGAATTCAAAATCGTATAAAATTATAAGACACGAAAATATTTTTTTGTTTAAACTTTAAAATTTGGTAAAATAATATTTTAAATACTTGAAAAAGCTATTAGGTCAATATATTATTCACATTTGAAATTAAAAGATGTGTCATATCAACGCATTTTCAAAGAAGTATTTTCAATATTAATCCCGTAAGTTTCTTCGCTGACAAGAGTACGTCAGACGAAATGTAAGCACCACATTTCTAAATCACATTCTTTTACGTTGCGGAACTACGCTGTTAAATATGCACTACATAACAAAAGCACCTTAAAAACTCGCAAATTGAAATTCTTGTAATGGGTTAGCAAAAAGCTTTCCAAAACGTCAAATGTCAAAAGTTCAGTTAGCTTCATTTCAACATAATATTGCAAGCATTTAAACAAGCTAAGCACAAACTGCTTTTTAAAAAGAGATATAATGATGTGTTTTTATTATTCTTTACTTTTTTAGTAAGTACACAAATTTAAAAAGAAACTACTGTTTCAACGAGTGACCATTCTAAGATACATTTCCAGAACTTTAAACGATGTAGATGCCTATTTGTTTTAGTAAATAAAAATTTCATAGGGTACATAATTTACATTTCAACACTAAAAGGTGTGTTTTTTAAGGATGACGTAGGTCAAAAATCATTTTAATATAGGATCTATACGATACATTTAATTTATGTATTGTATGATAAGCCAGATAACACCTTTTTTATCATGAATAGCATCAACATATTTGTAAATAGCACGTCAATATGTGTAATTAATACAAACAATGCAAATTAACTCAAAGAATACAGGTTGACAGGGCGATCAGTAAATGAAAAACTATGTTTCATGGACGCGAGCATGGCCATGTGACGGAACGGGAAGTTGCACAGTCCCTTGTAATATATAGAGAATATGAGTATAGAAGGCGTTGGGAGGCGTAGTAAGGTTAAATGTTTTGAATTCACTCTCTTTCTATCGCCAACGGTCGACGAAGTCGGATCCATCGGCTCGATACGATATGATCATCACTAGGACGCGCAGTTTTAAGATCAGGATTATTATTTCAATCAGAGGCAAGTGAATAATATGGAACTTGGCCCGGTATTTTTCAGAGTTTAAAATGTCTGTAATCTAAATATGTTAAAATTATTTTTAAATATTATGTGAAATTTGAAATAGATTGTATACTCGGAACGAAATTTATGATAGAGAAGAACTATAGACGTGTCTTTTATTCAACTATTAGTGTTGAGCGTAGATAGTCGCTAATATGTACCCATATGTGGTACAGCATAGGGAAAGTTAGCGCACGCGTGGTAATTTATTATAACTATTTATCGAACAGGTAACGTACTTAAAATACCCCGGGTAACATTTTTTAATCAGAATTTGACATTGGGAGAGAATCCGGCGAGGCAGTAACATTAGCAGCAAATAGGCAGCAGCATCAAGAGAGATGGTTCAATCGGAGTACAACTGAGAAATCACAGATGCGCGCGAAGATCATAGTAAGCCATGAAATTTGATTTTTGACCTGTTCAGAAGGATAATTATTGTATAAAGAAAAACAACATTAATTCAATTAATGAGCTAATTTGAAAGGTGTAACTTAAAATTGTGTGAGAATAGCATTGCAAATCAATGATAGATATATTTATAGATTAATATCATATGAGTTTCGATAACGTGCCCAAGTGGAAAGTGGTAATAGTCGAATATTATATTAATTACATATCAACAAAGAGAGAGATTTCAATATATATATATATATATATATATATATATATATATATATATATATATATATATATATATATATATATATTCAGTCAAATCAAATTATACGTTATACAGACTTTATTCTATTTTCACAATGACCTTTTTATGTTATTTTGCATGAAATGTTTCATTAAACATATTATCTATGGTCATGAAAGCAACAAAGTCTACAGTTCATACACAAATATTTTGGACTGATCAAATTTCAATAGAATAAAGAGAAAGAATGATATAAAAGACGATATCCAAGAAACATAAATGTGATGTTCAATTTGACATGAAAAAGAATGGAACATAAGTGATGTAATATTTAACCAACTGGTGATTTAATATTTGAGATAATAACAAGACATTAATGACAATAGGTTCACTTCATATTGATGTTTATTATTTTAATAAGCCCATGGTGCCAACGGAAACCACTCATGGATCCTACAACATAAATTCTTCAGCCGAGCTACGGATAAAGGACCTGCTACATTGTACAGAGGCAATTCCTCTACCGTGTTACTAGTATTCAAATTAGGGTATTAACCCACAAGTATCCAGGTCGGTCTCGGTGAACGCAAGCGTTGCTCACAGGCAACAGTGCCGGCTCATAGCACCCCCTTCCCCCTCCATACTATCCTTCTCCATCGCTCCCGACGACTACCCACAACCATCTCCTCCTGTGCCCCTGCATCTACCCTTCCTGCCTCCAACGCACATACCGTCAGCCGACACCTCCATCCTCTACACCTCCTCTTAATTTAGTGTCCGGAGACCACCCCTGCAGGTCCATCTGCCTGCCTCCCCCTCAAACGCCACCGCACCCTCCTGAAACCCTCCCCACGGCACCCACCCCCGGCCACCGTTCCCCACGTCTCCCAGCCACTCCTCCTCCGGCGTCGCCGGCGCCTGGGGAACGGGCAGTGTGTTGTCCTTAATTAATTTCCCGCATGTGTCATCAATGCAGCGGTGCAGCGTGCATTGTGCGAGACGGGCTGCACAATGAGTGAATGAACGCGCGATATCTACTTGTTATTAAGCCCCCCGGGAGGGAAATGAGATTTTGTGCATTGTGCCGCCGGTCAGCCGGAGCCTAGCCGGCCCTCGCCGTGTTTTCTTATGGAATTAAGCGCTAAGTGAACGTCCGTTCGCCCAACGACCGGGTGGAAAGCGTGGGGCTTCCATGCTGGAAAGCGCGACGCTCGGATCTGACGGAAGTAGGGGAACAAACCACGATCAGAGGTGGGTGGAGAATAGAAAAAATTGAGAAGATTGTATTTAAAATAACGAGAGTGAGTGAATGAGCGAGAGTGTCTGTGTGTGTTTGGAGAGAGAGAGAGAGAGAGAGAGAGAGAAAGAGGGAGAGAGCTGTGTTGAGGAATAAAAAAATATCAAAAGATTGAAATAAATTGTAGCTTTTCTCATTTTCTCATTCGATCGGTAAGTTTAACTTCAATGACGAAACTTATATACCTCCAAACAATACTTCCAAATACACGGGTTTCTGCATTTTAGAAACATTTTTTAAGTAGTGATTAAATCATTAGCACATTTACGAAAAAATTTTAAATGGCAAATATCATTAGCTAATTAACCATAAATATATTAGTCTTAAAAAACGAAGTGGAAGACTGAAAATATAGGATGACAGCAAACCAAATACGGATGTTTAGGGAAGATCAAATGATAAAATAATAATAATAGTGATATTTGATAGATGAATAAAATAATGAATAGTGCGTAGGAAGTAAGTAATACTGAAAAAATGCATATAAATTTAAAAGCAAACAAGGGATGTAAAATAAGTTATACAATGATATAACTGATTTGATTATTAAAAATAAGTTATAATGCCAAACTAATTCTCATTTATAGCTTAGTAGAAGCAGAATGAGAAAAACTAGAGGGAAAAAGATGAGAAGTAAATACTGTCAAGAAACAAAAAAATACGAGGATATGAAATAAAAGAAAATTTAAAGTCAGTACAAACATTTTTACTCGTAGATAAGACTGAAAACAATGCAGTTAAAAGAGTATAACTGAAGAAAAATATTTTAGCGGAAATTTTGTATTATTAAACTCAAGAAAGTAAAATCGGTTTAATTGACGATGCTTTAAAATATTTATGGTACTGGACACTCCAATTAATTTAATCGGAAATTGTAGATAAAATGTATGTTTATTATTGATTTTCAAGTTTATTTGTTTTGCTTGTAACATAAGCTATTGTGTAATGGCATAATGTTTGCAAACAAAAAGTTGTTTGAGCAAGGGAAATACAGCATGTTTTAAATTCGATTATTCCAAAACTAAATGCTGGAAAACTTAATTGTAACCCATTTAATGCATAATACGAAACTTTTTTACATAGTAAAGCAGTAAATTCATCCTCTGTTCTCATTATTGGAGGAATTTGAGTTTATAAAATAATAAAAATTATCACATTCAATAATATAATTTGAATACATGAGGTATCGTCATATAACAATAAGTCCTGCAATCCGATCCCTGTTGTATGTGTAGTAAATACGTAAATATCGTTTTGCAAAGGAAAGTGGTCGTATGGGCTTTTACCTTTATACGTAAGGTGCGGGGTTGAATACTAGTTATTAATATGAAATAATGAAGAACTGTATCTCATGAAGAGAACTCTAAAGAAACTACTCATACGTTTACAAGAAGTGATTATTTCTTCTTGCCCAGCGACTTGTAAATTTTATTTTTCATAAGATAGTCAACCGAAATCACCAAAAAATCATCTTAATAACAAACACCGCGGTCAAGTTCATAATACACAAGTGAAAATTTTTCCAGAACGATTATCATTTTCAGAAAAACAGTATAGTATTGAAAGGAAATGCTATGACAAATATGCCAATATCGCGGCAAATAAGTAAGGTCAATAAGCAAACTATTGCGCAGGATAATCTCCTGAAGCCCCCAGCGCCTCCTTGAGAGACTTGTTCTGGGCAAGTATACCTAGAGTAGTTTGCCACTACTTTCCATAGAAGCGCTAGTGCGCCAATTCTGACGATTGATTTGAATACCAGATAGCGCAGGTACAATATCCGCAATCTCACCCAGTAATTCCAATCGAAACTTTGATTGGTACTAAATTGCTAGAGGATTTAATTTTGCCAGGATGGGCCACGTGCCTTTCCTGGGATCTGTTTTACATGCCGACAAGCATCCTCACACATGCTTCTCCTCAAATATCCCCCTACATTGAATCCTTGAACTTGAGATCAGTAGCACGGCATAATAACCACTATACCATCAAAGCTGATTGTGCACATTAGTTGAAAAGTTAAAGTTAAGATTAAGCAGAAAACTAAGAAGCATTGATTATTCTTATTAGTAAGTTAAGTTTGATATAAAATAGTGAATAAATATTATAAAATGAATCTATGATAATTAATTCACTTATCTTGCACATCACCGATTTCATGTACAAAACATGGAACATTATTGAGATAATTTTCTTCTAAATCAATATAAAATATACTCCATATTTCAAGGATAGCAGAAGACATATTTACCTTAGGAAATTTTTGAATTTTGCAAATATCAGCCTGATTATTAAAGGTATTACGCTGTTAATTTATCAGGTCTCAGAAGCCACAGCTGTAGATAACATTAAAGACAATGACTGCATTTTATACACGTAAAATATTTTAAAATTATATGATATCTTCTCTCATTAGTGACAAGAACATCATTCACTTTACACAACTTCCTTTCTTTATATAATTCTTCGCAACAAAATATTGCACTTCGAAAAATAAACAAATAAAAATACAATTATTTCAATGTTTTATTGAATATCCTAGTATTTTGTATGTTTGTTTGTCTTTCTGCAGTAAATCATTCAGGTACAACATACATGAAGTATAAGGGAAATAAAGCACAAAAAAACAACGCATGATGACTGGAATAATGAGCGCATACGACTTCGGTAATGGGGATACGCAGATTTTACGAAATTAGTTGCAAATCCTGCGGCATTTAGTACCTACCATTACATTAATTGGTTATTCAATCAATGAATTAATCTTCACTGAGAACTGAGAATCAATCTTAAACAATTAAATAAACAGTTATTAAGTAAATGAAAATGAAAAAATGTAAATAAAATTAATATAAATAATTATTTTATAATTTTATCTTTCTTGCTTTTTTAACTTCATACCTTTCTCCGTAAAGGAAAACCAAAGAAAGAATATCGACTGAAGGGGGTATCTGAATAGCCCTGTAATAACGTGCGTGCTTATTGAAGGATCACACAACGCAAAAGCCTAAACCACGGTTGTCTCCGTACAAGTGAATCCTTCCACAAGGACAGCATTTTGCTACGCAAAAGCACGTGCATACATTCACAATGCACTATATCCCTTCCACCTTCACATCAACAGCGCGCACGACACAGTTAATTTTGCATTATCCACACCATAATCGCGTCTTTACGAGTCCAGCGGAAACAAAGCCCTTTCGACGTAGCAAATTACAACGTCGGGCGTATTGTTCTCTTGCTCGTGTCCAATACACTCCTGCTTTTGTCCTTATTCCCTGATTTTAGTCTCTGCAAGGTTGTTAGAGTAGTAAACGTAACAATGCAAGTATAAAATTTGTCGTCTTCAAAACATTTTCACGTTTGTTCATTTCTTGAGGTGAGGTGAAACAATAGAACAAATACGTTTAGTTACTCTGGACCGGCTTTTAACGTGCAGTAGGAAAAAAACAACGCCACTATTCAGAACAATGTTTTGGGAATTATTATTGTATTTATCATTTAGAACGCATATTTTAACTTCATTACTTTTAGTAGTTAAAAGCAGCAATAATGCACAAAGATCACCAGTTCTTCTGGGTTATTCTCTAATCTTAATATAAGATCATTCTCAATTAGTTACGAACGTTCTGTCTCAAAATCTTCTACGACTACTTTTGATTTTTCCCCGGATAGGTTTGACACTTGCATATTTGTATCCCCTAGTTTTTGAAGAGATTAAGACTCCACAAACTCAGTATAATGTGTGTTTACTTCAAATTCTACAATTGCTCTATGAATCATTTCGTTTGGAAATTTATATGAACATAAACTGCCGACTATTTAGTACGTCTATGCGAATAATGTGTTAGTTAAGTTTAATAAGAATAAGTAGAATAAGAATAAGTTACAGGTCACATTCATTTCTAAATCGGTATTTGTACACTTAAGAACTTAGAGAATGAACGAGCGCTCGACTTCTCACTTTAACATTACTCACAGGTTCGTTTTCTCCTTATTCATTAAAAATTCTTCGAATTTAATAAGTTCCAAGGCTATACTGTTCGTATGTTTTTGCAAATTAATTTTACTTTCTCGAATATTACATACATACGGAGTAATATAAGTAGTATAGAGAAAGTTATGTAATGCTGCAGAAAATCGATCTCGAGAATAAAATGGAAATGCTCGTTTTGGGGTCCCCTCATACCAAAAAAGTGTTTTCTTCAAACCGTCCGTCCGTCCGTCCGTCCGTCCGTCCGTCCGTCCGTCCGTCCGTCCGTCCGTCCGTCCGTCCGTCCGTCCGTCCGTCTGTCCGTCCGTCTGTCCGTCCGTGAACACTACTCGCGCCTAAATCACACGTACGATCTTTTGAAGATCTATATTGAAGATTTCCCTGTTCATCTGGCTCTAGTTGAAGCTTTGAAATTTTGGAGACCCCTTTTTTAAAATTTTGGGGCACTTTACATGCCCTGGACATTTTCAAAATTTTCTCAAAAACGGCTTCACATTTTTTCTTTAAATTTCTTCTTAGAAACTAGTAGAGTACACTTATAAAGGTGACACGGGTTACATTTTCACGGTTAACTCTGAATTTTCGAAAATTGCAAAAGTTTGAATTTTTTGACGTCTTCCTACAACTATAAATATGAAGAGAGATTTGTCTTTCAAATTAAATTTGTTGTCCATTATTAGTTCTTTCATTAAGGTCATGTAAATATTTTAAAAAATGTTTTAGTAGTCTTCCTACAATAGAGCGTTTTTGCTAGGGATACTGCCAAATGTGCCCTATTTGATGACATAACCGACATATAGCTCCTCTTGCGGGCTCCTCTGATCTGGGGTCAACCGAGCGCAAGGCCCTCCACAACAACATATATAGAACGATGAGCCAAAGTGACAGCTAGAGCTGACAACATAACTGAAGTTTCTGTGGTCGTTGTGCCCTCGAGCCCATCTGACTCCCTTCTAGCATTCGTTTGTTTGCAGTTGGCTAACTTGTAAATGACTTCGACGCTTCCATTTGTGATGTCCTCGTCCGACAAAAATATAGTGCGCCGCGAGAAATAATTGAAATTAGGAATTACAGTGTTATGTGCTCTTCTGTAAAAATTCTTCCTTCTTTAAACATTACATTAAATTTACTTCTTATGTGATAAATATTATGTTTATTTTAAAACCGAGACTTGAATGCGAGATGCGTACCGGTGCGTTTCCGGCTTAAAATTTCTATTTACATTCGTGGCAGTTTTCTTTTACTGATTGTGAGAGCATGTTAAGTGATTTTCCACATACGTAATTAAATTTAAATATTTCCCGGACTCCCGTACGTGCATATACCTCATCGGAACTCTTAGACTTCTGCATAGGAATGTTTTCACAGGAGCCATTAGCACTTTACGAAGGAATGTGGCTGAACAGCTGTCGCGGCGGAGGGATACTTCTCTGAATTACATGTGATGTTCACTTGTTACACGAACTATCACTTTGGCTCATCCTTACGAAAATCCTTCTATACATGAGAGACAAAGGACAAACATGTCCAAGGCGGGTGTCGAACCTGCGACCCTTTGTACCGAAGCGCTGAGTTGGTACACGCTCTTAGCCGCGTCGGCCATCCAGGTCGGCTCAGTTTTCTTTCTACTATGCGGAATCATGTGGCAAGAAATATGCCATACAGGTATTGTTCGTGATATGTTTAGTTTTGGAGTAATTTAATCATCTTTGATTGTTTAAATAAAATTATATGCATATTTACTTACTAGCTATGAATGGATCATAAACTGAGAAATACAATGATGTACCATTTTTAATATGTTGATAGTATGTTGAGTATAAGAATTGAAATTAATACTTCCTGATGTGTGATATCAAATTAAACGTACAATATATCCCTTGGTAGCCCTTGCAACATAACCTTAGAGGAAGTAAGACACGACTCAACTGACCACCAGTAGAAACATAGAACGTTTATTAAAAACATTTCAATTTTATTAAAAAAAGTATGCTAATTTTACAAAGTGTTCATCTTGCAATTTGTTTTAATATCCCTAAATTTCTACTGCGAGGAGACACATTGCCAGGTCATGCTCATACAAGCTCTCAAGACGATTGAAGATCGGAAATGCAGAGAGGTGCTCCGACCGCGGAATCAAGTAGACTCGTGAACAAGGGTATAAAAGTAAATCAGTGCGGCGCAATGCACGAGCAGACCGGGCAATCACCTGAGGCCCCGGAAATCAAGGGGTCTAATGATGGGACTGATGAAAAAATAAGTAAAAATTTGAAAAGAAATTATAACACGTGAAAATCATTTTATAAATAGCGGTACAGTAGTAAGATATTTCATAACATTTTCAATTAGATTTTTACCTTAAATATTTAATTATAGTCATTACTTAGAAAGTAGGACTCTGCGAGTTGAAACAAACTACGCAATCATTAAAATAGGTTCCACTGTAATTCATGTTATTATTTCATGTGTTTAACAAGTGATTTTATCGACCTAGGTGAAAAGCTAGTGTCGAAAATCCTGCCGCCGTCAGGACTCGAACCTAGAACCTCCCGGTCAGAGGCGCTGCAGTGACATCAGTTGATGCACTGAGCTTCTGCTCCCGGTGCATTGCCTCGGGTCCAAGATTGACTAGCTCCGGCATCGTGTCACATCCTGAGCGAACCAGATGAGGAGACGTAATTGAAATGATTGAAGGCGTTGTCATTGTCAACAACACTATTTATTTCAATAAGAGCAGCTTTCGATGGCTTAGCCATCATCATCAAAATTGTATATGTATATTTCCATCTCTCTCAAAATTGTATATGTATATTTCAATCATTTTCTTGCTTATATTTAAAAACTACTGTACTACAAAAAGATCTAACTCTCCGCCCCCTTCTTTCTTTCATTCTTTCTTTTCTTTAATTCTTCTCCTTCCATTTCTTAAGATGTTTTTAAATTATGTAACTCTGTTAATTCTAATTTTATATTTTTCTTGTATCAGAAAACTGTTGATGATGGCTAAGCCATCGAAAGATGCCCTTATTGAAATAAATAGTATTGTTGACAATGACAACGCCTTCAATCCTTTCAATTATGTAAATATCAACTACAACTCACCACTAAACCAATGAGGAGACGTAGCCAAGCAGTGGAGTCATACGACTGAGGTGGATCCTGCCGCGATGGTCCTGTAGTGCCGTGCACTACAATCCGCGAATCCGCCACGGATTTTCGCTCTCACAGAGCTCACGGTTAGTCCTGCTTTCCTACTGCCTACACTTTCTGAGCGCCATCTGCCAATGACCGTAGGAATTTACCTTTTGTCACGTCTTAAAGGCTGAAGGAACGCAAAAACGACAGTTGGCATTTGAATTATGTAACTATAATTGAACAAGAAAATACTGATGAAAGTTTAGGAAATGTAATACAACCAAGGGTTTGTATTATATTTTATGCAAAGTCAGCTGACGTGAATAAATAAGTGTTTGCCTGTCTGGCAATGCATGTTGAACGCAATAATTATATTTTTCAATTCATGAACATTCTCAGATCATCTCCAACCCAAAGTGGCCCAAATTCCTGAAATGTCTTAAGTTGGAGTAACAAGGTGAAAGCCTCCACGTCACACCACGTCCAACATCCATGCGTGTGTGGTTTTGAGTTCCGTCATGTATTACATGTATGCAACCAAGGTTGAATATATTATACTGTAGTAATTTTGTAGTTTTCGTGACAACTGCTCTTCTCCAAGTATTTAATTCATTATATTATACGAACGTGGTTTACTTGTTGATCCTGAGAGTTGTAGAGTACGTGGTGTTGGAAAATAATTTTGTGTGGCTTTGTTCCTCAGCTTTTTTTACTTCTGCAAGTACCTAGTATGTAATAAATGTTTCTGCACATGTATATAAGGCGTCTCTACCATCGAAGAGGCAAACAGTGGAAAGATCCCTCTTAGCTCTGCCAAAGGGATCAGAAGTCATGCCTGCCATTTCGAGGCTTTTGATTCGAAGCGGAGCGCCGGGAAAGCGCACGTGCTCACACGACTCCCACACAGCGCGCGCGCCTCGGAGCGGCGTGGGCAAAGGCCCGCGCCCGCGGGCTCGAGGCCCCCAGAGCGACGGCGGAGAAGATGGTGGGTGCGGTGAAGATAAAAGATGGGAAGCGAATTGCAGGAGCAGTGAAGCACGTGGACATTTTTGAGGGGATGGAGGGAATGAAGGACGTTGAGGGATGCAAGTGGATGAGGAGATGGCTGGAAGACGGTGGAGGGTTTGCAGATGTGGATATGGTAGGAATTACGAAGACGGACGAAAAAAAACAACAACAATGGAGACAGTGAAGGTATAGGAGGTAGCAGCGGGGGGGGGCGTGAGCTTGCGGTTCCCGCTCCACGTGCGTTCCCCAGAGGAGCATCGTCACAGTCGGGACAAACTATAAGTTCTCGACTGGTCTCCAGACGTACAGAGTAATGTAATGCATATACGTGTGCGACTGGGGGGAGATGAGGCAAGAACAAGAAGCAAAGCGCGCGGTCCGTGACCCGTTTGTAAAGATACTGCCCCGGCTTTCATCTGGCATTGACCAGAAAAAACAAAGGAAAACTGCCGATCCAAGCAGTCTTCCGCCAGAACTCTCCTCCAGACAGCGGACGTGGAAAAACGACGACGCTGACGAACGGTGAGTCTGGAGTTGAGTGAGGTCTTTGCGCCGGGGGGGGGAGTAGGCGCGACGTCCACGCTACCGTGGCGCATAAGCCCTGCGCCGCGCCGCCCCGCCCAACCCCGCCCGCCCCTCCTTGTCCCTCCCTGCCCTACCCTGCCCTATTCTGCCCTGCCCTACCTTGCCCTACCCTTCCCCATCCTGCCCTGCCCTGCCCTACCTTGCCCTACCCTGCCCTGCTCTACCATACCTTACCATGCCCTACCCTGCTCTGCACTTCCCTGCTCTGCTCTACCCTACCCTGCCCTGCCCTGCCCTGCCCTGCCCTACCCTGCCCTACCCTACCCCGCCCTGCCCTTCCCTGTCCTACCCTGCCCTACCCTACCCTACCCTGCCCCGCCCTGCCCCGCCCTGCCCTGCCCTTCCCTGCCCTACCCTACCCTACCCTGCTCAACCCAGCCCCGCCCCGCGCCACACGCCTTTCCTTTGTCCTAAGCAGCCCTGCACGGACCTGCATGGCCCTGTTCTTTCATGCGCTTCTCGCGGAGTTCAATTCGTCTCGCGCAAAGGCATTCAAATACGTCACTGTGCCTGGCCAATAAAAGAGTTCTGGTTGAATGGCCTGCATATAAATAGTATGGGTTTGGGGTGCCTCACGATTGACGTAATTATCATTTCGAAACTTTACATAAGATATATTAAGTAATTTTCTCCGTGTTATATACTATGGTTATACGTCGATTTATTGTAAGCCATGGATTAATAGATAAGCAAATAAATAAATACATAAATAAATAAACCGCTATCTATAGCGAACCCCAGTGCAACTTTGATTTCACTGAAATTTCTTCATTCTCTTTATTTATTTAATTCTCCCTATTGATTTCATTTAGCAATAATGCTTGCGATATGGAATTTTTCAGTAAGTCTTTTTTCTATCAGATTCAAAATAACAAATTCTCTTTTTTACTAAGCACACGTGATAATGTTTCCTAAGTAAATAAACAACGTAAAATTAAGGATCCGGAGGAGAGAAAAATCTGTTTAAATAACCAACCCTGTACGTGAACCTCGAAAACATCAATAGTTGGCTTGAATACGGGAAGTTCAATGAATCAAGAAAGGAAAAGTATATTCAATTTAATTTTATTTACGAACACAATCTACGGAACGAACGAGATACTGAGAAAAGAAATACCGTGAATACGTTGATGAGGTTGAGTTGTGAATTTTTCAGACACGTTTGAATCTCTGCAGGAAGAGATCTTTCGAAGAGAAATTCGATATCAACATTGGCGACAAGGTACTGATACAGTGTCAGAAGTACTGATTACCTGAGAATTTGTAGATGGGAGCGAATCAGAATATGTGTGGTGTGTGGATAAATTTTAAACGAAAGTTGAAAGTTTACAAATTTGGCACACAATCAGGGACCAATAAAATCAAACATATAAAGGGTGAAAAAAATAATGGAATGAATAGAAAGTGTGGTTTTCCTTAACAGGAAATCGAGCCACAACTTGCAATTAACACAACTTTAATTCGTGTCTATATGGATTGGTGTAAATGAGCAATAGTCTCATGTGAAATGCTGTGTCATTTTTCCTCAATAACATTGTGTTGTATCTGGAACGAGGCAGGATTAGAAAATCTGCTCTATACTCTTTAAATTGACTATAGCGGCTGAATAATATTGACGTCTGGTGATTGTGATGGCAATTGAAAGTGTTGAAATTCATTTTCATGCTCTTCAAAACCATTCCTGAATTGGGGCATTGTGATATTGTAACCGATTAAATGGTCTGCTACATCAGGCTGCAAATGTTTAAACTCGCTCCTCAGTCTCCAGCAAAAATTAATGAAATGTCTGTTAGAGCGGAATATTCCAGTGGCAGCGATGAAAACCTACGCTTCAATACTTTCAACCAATCACCGTAAAGGAGGAGTTAATAGAATATTTTCTTGAGCTAGACGTCGTGCATTTTTCTATTGAACGCTGGGGCGAACCACACATTAAGCAAATCCTGGTATGCAAGTAGTACTTCATTCATGATTTATATGTACATCCGGAAAAGCTTGTCAAGATGTTGTTCTTTACTTTAAGTTATACCATCATGTCATAATATATCTCCAATCGCAATTAACAAAAGCTACTAAATCGTTCATAAAAGTTCTTAATCTAGGGTTGCATGCAACTTATATGACAAAAGAGGCTATTAAAATATTGTAAATTATATCCACGTCATTGTCTTGAATGATGAAAGTTATAATTTATAAATTGGGCAGAGGTGATTGTTAGTTGATTTTTGACATTTACCGGCGTTTTTCTACTTTTCCTCTCTGTACTATAGTCTACGGGAGAAAAGTATTGGAATCACCTCTACAAAATAATTTCAAATATTGGTCGTAAAACCCGTTGAAGGATATTTTCAGATGTAAATTGTCAATTCGCACACACGTCAGGATCTAGGCCTCTTCGTGCTATTCCAAAGATGGTTAAAATTGGTGCAGTTGGAGAGGGGATACATGTAATTTTATAATCGAAATTCGATTTGTATATATGGATGGATGTATCACGCATAACTGTGTTTTTGAGCTGAAATGTGGTAAATACGTCAGGAGTAAGATCTAGTGGTGCTGTACCGAAGGTAGTTAAGATATTTAAATTTTGGGTGATACTTCATATGAAGCTTCTATGACACTTTCACCATTATGGCTGAAATATAAAGGTGCTATGACATTTTCATCAAATGGCTGTTTTTTCTTGAATTTTTTGATAAATTAGAATAGAGTGTATTTATAGTACGATAAGTGAATCCCTGGTAATGGGATTGTGTGCAGGGTCGGAAATCCAAAAATATACATTGTTATTGCCCTATCACTAAACAAAGTGCAGTACATGGTTGGTGTCAAACCGGTGTTCATTTGAGGACACACGGCCCTGGAGACATTACACGCGAAAGGTGTGGAGAAAGCATTGAAAGCCGTAACTTTGTAGGAAGATGGAAAGAGTCTCTAAAAAAGTACTGAACTGGACACATCGCAAGCAATCGGTGCAGTGCAAATATTTTTTTCAGCAAAACCTGGGGTATTCTTTAAATGATAGTGAGGGGGATAACTTGGGATTAGTTTTGATAGCTTGGCATTGTGCAGAATAAGAAGTCGAAGTCATTATTCGCATTGAATTATAATGATTATTTTTTAATTCTAATTTGGGACTTGAATTCAAATAGATTCCATGTTTAGAAGGGATTTATCTTAGGAAAGTTCGGTAGATAGGAACAATTTTCAATACGTTAGCTGAAGATTTTCATCGAAACTTCTGACTTTTAGAAAATTGCAAACATCATTGTATTTAAAACACTTAAAGTGTTTAGAAACAAGCTTGAATTCCGCAATAATTCCGCTGGACCAAATTCCGTCATTTTTGCTTTAAAAAAGTTAGTGAGCTCTCTATGTTTTCACTTGCTCTTATTAACCGGTTTTATAATAATCGATCGATACTTTAATCGATCTATCGAAAGCATTCCATATTTTCTCTTCGAGAAAATATGGGAGAGTAAGGTTGTTTTAAAGAAGCTAATATAACTATTTCGTTTAAGTTCAAAGAGCGTTATTTAATATTGAAGTATAGGTAAATACAATGTCTAGTATTCATGTGACATACGTATTATTTTAGAAAAAAATCAATGATTTGGTTTAATTCGAAGGACACCAATAAGGAAAGTTATAGTAAACGAAATTATCATTGTCGAAAAAAGAAAACCATGAAAAATCATTCAGAAGTACCAATTTGAATAAAATGTTATAGCCTCCCTCCACCCTCTGTAAGGTATATTTAATTTGAAAGAAAAAGTAATGAGAATACAAATGTATACAATAATGTAATACGTAGATAATGAAGCAAATATTTAGAACGTTACTTTAAAATAAATCAATTCCTTACATTTATATCGCAAAAATTATTCAGAAAAACCGTTCTTGTAAACGATAGAAAGTGAAGGAAAATGAGTAGGAACAACTTTAAAAAATACGTATGAACATTTTGTGTGTCCAACTATCAATTCTGAGATTCCCCATCCAATGAATTAGATATATATTATTAGAAAATCTTCCTGTATTGAGTACATTAGTATTGCACACGAAGTTGTTTTTGGTGATAAATGGAACTTCGGATTTGGTATCGTTTAAATCTGCTTTGTTCACAAAATCTGCATTCGACAGCTTGGCCAATATCATGAAGTGCTTTGTCTGCATCAAATAATGAAACATAAATATTAAATGTATCACAGTCCACAAAATACCGCACGGTTTGGTGAAGGGCTGAGGGAGAATGAATGAAAATTCAACGGAGATGGAACGGAGCGATTGCGCTCTTTTCTTTTTGTGTTCTCTTTCTGGACGAAAAAAGAGAGTTCACTATTTCATTTTTTCTTCCGAAACAAAACCCTAGTACGTGATGGATTGCTACTTCACATGTACGATTAATATTTAATTTCTATTCATTATGGAAAACAGTTTAAAATTCCCGAATCCTCGTACATTAAGTTTTTCTATTCTCTTTTAGATTCATGAAAAAATATATTTCACAAGTGAATTCTCTTTGTAAGGAATGCTATATTATTTATTCAAAAACGCTACCTAAAGATAACCTGAATAAGGGATTAGACCTTACGTGAAACAAAACATGAACTTTTTTAAGACACAATTTCACTCGCAGGAATTGCTCATTAACAGCTCCATTTATAGATTCTTAAGTACCAAACTTTTCACATTTCATCAAATATTTTTGAATGATGATTAATGAAAATATTGGCATACTAATTAGCTATGTTATGACTACTTCATTGCTATAATTTTCTGATAATTCATCTTTTGTAAGCAAAGTATTCAATGTCTCCTACAATTATCACTAGGGACGATTAAAAGGGAACAGAGTCACAATTTCACA
Source organism: Teleogryllus occipitalis (assembly GCA_011170035.1). Taxonomy (NCBI): domain Eukaryota; kingdom Metazoa; phylum Arthropoda; class Insecta; order Orthoptera; family Gryllidae; genus Teleogryllus; species Teleogryllus occipitalis. The sequence goes on from BLKR01015377.1 coordinate 70,250, forward strand.
CGCAACGCTTTTGACAGTTATGTGACATGCTGATAATTATGAGTTTTCTAAAATTATCAACCATAACACAAATGTATTGCTTAGAAACGTGCTCCATAATTATACAAGTGGTGTTTGTTCCTGTCATTCTTCACTCCGCTTCGGTTAGCCTAACGTGGCGTATCGAAACAGAAACTTCACTGGGGCACGGCGCAGTGCCCTGAGTCAGATCGCATCGCGCCCTGGCCGGGCGATGGCACCGCCGCAAGCCGATTGTCTGCGACTCGCAGAGAGCAACGGTGACGCGGGGATGGGCGGGAAGACGGCGAGCCTGTGGGATTGGAAATGGAGGGTGCTGCATGAGGGGTTGGGAAGGAGGAATAGAAATAGGGGGACTGAGAGGAGAGAAGTAGGAAGGGGGGAAAGGGATGTTCCAACGATGGGGTAGTACGGAGCGAGGAGGTGGACAAGAGCACGTGGGGGTGGGAGGGGTTAGCATGGAGAAATGTATGATAGTTCGATATGGGATGGAAAATACCGGCAGGGGAGATGCGTGACGAGACAAGGTGGGTCGAGGATAAACATGACAGGACAATCCGCGGCGGGGCAGACCCAACTGGGTGGGACGGGAAAATGTATGATGACGTGATGGAGTACACAAAATTGGTGGGACAAGATCGGGCAGAACGGTATGGGGCAGAAATAGGCGAAACGGGGTAGGACGTAACAAAGGCGGCGACCGGGGCGGTGATGGCTACGGAAACGAAACGGGATAGGACGGGAGGGTAGGAAAGAAATTGGCACAAAAGGTGAGAAGAACTAGGTCGAGATTGGCTAAGCAGCACACGGCGGGGCGGGGCGCGGCGGGAAAGCAGGGCGGGGCAACAGGGAGGGGGACAGGGCGGGGCGGGGCGGGGAGGGGGGCCGGGCGGGGCCGGGCGGGGCCGGGCGGGGCCGGGCGGGGCCGGGCGGGGCCGGGCGGGGCCGGGCGGGGCCGGGCGGGGCCGGGCGGGGCCGGGCGATGTCGTGGGATTGGGCAGTGGGGTGGGAGCGAAGCGGTGAGTGGGGACAGTGCGGACCCGCTATGAAACCCGGCGCGAGGCGACGCGCTGGGCCACTCCAGTATGCTAATCGTGAAATCGTCCTCTTCGGTGCGCTTTCCGCGTAGCTCCGCGAGTAAGTCGCTTAACAGCAACATCCGTAAAAGCCGATCGCCGACCGCACGCAACTACGGCGGCTGAAATAACGCAAATATCTGTTTTGGAGCTCGCAGGCGATAACGTCGAAACAACTTAATTTGTGCGCCATAAATTAATGAGAACTGGAAAGAGCGCTGGACTGTATAATTCGCGCGTATTTGGGAACTAATCAGTCTTAACTTTATAGGTTCGGAAAGATTCAGTATATAGCGTTTAAGGCTAAAAAATGCTCATTTAAATTTAATTCAAACACTAATAAATATAACTGTCTGTTTTAGTTTTTAAGAAACAGTTGTTTTTAAGAAACTACTGCAAATTCATGACAATCGTAATACAAGAAGACTCATAATGTAACTTTCTCGTATTGGTTTTGTAATGGGGTACGTAACTAAAGATGAGAACCATATTATCATTATCATTAATAATAATAATAATAATAATAATAATAACAATAATAATAATAAACATCCGGCTGCAAAATAATTACCCACACAGACTACAAACACAGACATGACCAGGTAGCCAAAATTCTTCACCAAAGGATTGCATTAAACTGGAATCTTCTGGAAATCAAGCAGCCATATTACAAGTACACACCAACAACAATAATGGAAAATTCTACTTGCAAGTTATATTGGGATAGAACCATAATTACAGACATAGCAACAATCGGCCAGACATCACATTAATTGATAAAACTAATAAAATCACCTACTTAATAGATATCGCAATCCCAAATACACACAACCTTCAGTCCTCCCATATGAAAAGATTTCCAAGTATACTGAACTAGCAATAGAAATAAAACAGCTATGGAAAATGGAGAAAGTTTACACGGTACCCAGTATATAGTAAAAAAGCCTTGTTAAAATCATTGATAAAAATTACAAAAAGCTACAATCCTCAACACATGCAAAATAGTTAGGAAGTTTCTGGATAGCAGTGTGACTCACGCCTAATACATATATCCTACTCCAAAATCAAAATCGGAAAGGGCCTTCACTTGGCAAAAGCCCGTAAGGTCACTTCAATCATGGGACAACATCCAGAGACATAATTGTATAATAATAACAATAATAATAATAATAATGAAGATAGATATTGAATATAGTAAAAATTTGTTATCTCTCTTGTGAAATTATCCACTAGCTCACTACAATTCTGAATGAAATTCTTATTTTTATTATTATTATGTTATTAATAGAATCTATCATATGATCATTTTAAAAGATTAAGGTTTATAATTTTACTGACCATTATTAAGAGTAATAATTTTAAATATTTAACAGTTAATTTACACTGAACAAAAATTCAGTTAAATCACTCAATAATGATCACCCAGATTCTTCGTATTAAAAGCTGCACACAAGAAAATAAAATTGTAAGCACTCCTCTCGTTTACAAACCAACACATAGCGTTCTATTGTCTTCCAGCCCCGTTAGTCAGCAGATTAATTTTACTGTTTACTCTCGACAATTTCAAGCAGATAACGAAGCCGCACCTGCACATCACGCAGCTCGTTGTGCGGCGAAGCAGGAGGCAGCAATTCTTGAACCTCAATTCACAAAAGCAAAGGAGGTGCTTCGCGTTCATGTTTCCTCCGGGATGGAGGGCGGGCCTGAGATCGTATCCTAGCGTCGCCGGAAGCAGAAACGGAGACAGGGGTGAAGACGTGCCGGCAACGAAGGCGTGGGTGATGGGAATGGCAGCGCCGACGAAGACTTTGAGGGGGTGGGACGCGGCCGGTTAGAGAGGTGACGGACAGTGAAACCGGAGGGCGAAGAGGGCGGAAAGGATGCTGGAGGCAAAGGGCTGCGTGGGCGAAGGCGCCGGAAGCTGTGCGAATGCTGAAAGGGAGGCGGGGAGTCAGCGGCAGTAAGCAGTGAAGAGCGGGGAGGTTGGCGGGCTTGAGTTGCAGTGAGAGCGGAGGACGATGAAAGCGGCGGAGATTTTCTAAACAGGGGTTCGAGGTGAGGCCTTTGAGGACCAAAGTACTAGTATTGGTGTGGTTGGAAGCGATGTACTTATTAGTGAATAAATTGTTGGTCTGCAGGTAGGTTTTTACAACCTGGTGGCAGAACACTACAATATACATATTACAATAAGAAATATAAATAAAATTTACCTTTAAATTATTTTAAGACAACACCACCAACAACAACAATATTATTATTATTGTTATTATTATTGTTACTGTTATAAAATGCAAACAATTAGAGCAATAACAACAATAATAATAGAATTAACACTACATTTTATGATTGACCTGCACAATCATTTTAAACTATTAAATACACGACTTTTTTAATTACAATTAACAACATTGACACTTCACTTTATGATACAACGTGTGGTTTAGATAGGTGTGAAGATGGGGAATCCTGAGGTTGCATTGTTGGTGGTGACTTAATTTAGGAAATCATTTTTGCGGATTTGTGAGGGGTTTGAGATGTTGGGTGGAGAAATGTGTGATTGAGATACGGGTGGGGTTGGACAAGGCCTGGTTAGATAGTGCACGGTTAAGTAAGGCGTGATGGGTGATGGTGAATATGAAGCCAAGAGGCGTCGGCAGGGAGGGTTAGACCAACAGCGACGGCGAGTGCGAGTGCGAGTGCGAGTGCGAGTGCGAGTGCGAGTGCGAGTGCGAGTGCGAGTGCGAGTGCGAGTGCGAGGGCGAGGGCGAGGGCGAGGGCGAGGGCGAGGGCGAGGGCGAGGGCGAGGGCGAGGGCGAGGGCGAGGGCGAGGGCGAGGGCGAGGGCGAGTGCGAGGGCGAGTGCGAGGGCGAAGGCGAGGGCGAGGGCGAGGGCGAGGGCGAGGGCGAGGGCGAGGGCGAGGGCGAGGGCGAGGGCGAGGGCGAGGGCGAGGGTGAGGGCGAGGGCGAGGGCGAGGGCGAGGGCGAGGGCCGAGACAGAGCCTGCGAAGGCGGGGTGGGGGGCGCAGCAGCGGCAATGGGGCGCAGAACAAGGTGGGCGGCGCAGCGGCGCGGGCGGCGAGTTCAAAGGCGGGGGCTGCGGGCGCCAGTCGCCCGTGAACGACGCGAGATAAGCTCTCCGGCGGCGGCGGCGGCGCGTCTGCGGGTGGCGCCCGCGCTATCTCGCGTTTTGTCTTCCAATTATGGCGCACTTAACCTCCTGCAAGACGGCGCGCGAAGCGGGGGGCGCCGCCGAGGAGGCAGGCCCCGCGCCGGTGGCGCTGCGGGTGGCGCAACAGCGCGGCGGGTGGCTGCCGCAGGAGGCGGCGAGAAGACGCAGGCGGCGGGCGACGGGGACGAGCAGAAAAGGCAGGAGATGAGGCCGCCGCTCCGGTGGGCGGGGAAGATTCGTGTTATTGCCAGGAGGAGGGAAATATGTTGGGGAAATTTTGAAGTGGGAGAACAACGTTGAAAAAGTGGACGGAAAAGAAATGAGAGCCTGAAGGAGGAAGTTTATCTGCTCACTATTAAATTTTACTCCTGTTGAATTAGGATAAAATAATGACTTTGCTCTTTGCGCTGCTATGGAGCAAGGCATTGAGAAAGGAAATGTACAAAATATCTTTGGATATTTGGGCGTTATTGTGTAGGGAATAATGACACTAATTAATATTGAAAATGTAGAATTACGAATGAAAGGAAAAGTAAGTTTTAAAAAAATATTATATATATCGCTGAAATATCAAACTCTCAAATGTGAAAATGAAGAATTTTTACATAACTACAATTTTCTAAGCGTACTATGTTAAATATCAAAGTTAAAATTTGTGCTGCAGTTTAGTGTCTTAGCGATCTTTTATGTATGAAAATATCAAAATTTTATCTACTCCCTAGCAGAGATATTCATGATAAAAATTTGGGAAAATATCCAAAATTTCAATTTCTAGAAGGGTTTAATTTTAAGTGGTACGCTATTTGTCATTGATATTTTATTTAAGTACCTACATTATTATGTGTAACATCACAGAATAACTAAAGCTGTAATTATATTCCTTCTTTAAAACATGACAGTGAAAATCGAAATTTGTTCACTAGCATTCGATAATTTTGGTTGCAAATATTACACTAATAAAACATATTAGGTAAATAAATATCACTTTAATTTGTAAGTCAGACTTTACTGAATCAAGTGCATTTTAGTTTGAAAAGATACAATAGTCTCCCAATCAGTAATTTACAAAACTGTAAATGTCAACAAACGCAACAAATGGCGCGGGGCTTAGAAGAAAAATGACCGCCGTTTGTGAACCGAGATCAATCAGTAATTAAAAAAAATAGTTTTGAACCGCCCAAACAGTGAACTTACAAACAAAGTATGATTTTTTTCTGACGTGGTTTAGCAATCAGCGCTGGATCCCTAAAATGGATTGACCCAAACATACAAGAGAAGCAACCGATGGTGCAGCAGTCTTGAGGCGAGCACACTCAGGGTGTCTTGTTGTAAGCACTTTCATGGAAAAACGATGTCATTGTCTACACATGAATTTCGTGCTGCTTCTTGCAGTATTATATCAGTGTATGCTTGTCGCTAGCAGACGACCAGGAAATGCGTGTCCCTCCGGTCCTACGAGACATCACATTTTTCCGACAGACAGTTCTGACATTAACTGACCCTGACATGTGGTAGAGAAAGTATCAATCACATCCAGGCACATCAAGGGACACTTAGGAGTGTAAAGTTTCCCTATTCTGGCCCCGAAGGTAGTCTTTAAATAGAGCCTGCTCCGAAAATACAGATTCGGAACACGACCAGTGAGGCGTTTTCAGAGCAAAAGTTCTCAACGCTCATTATATTAGTTTATAACAAGACGATATGTGACTAATAATATACGATTTACAATATTTGACTCGTGTTTTGGTTTGTAATGGCGCAGTCCGGTCTCTAGATGTTTGCATTGCTTCTTATTGCCACCTATTCTTCACTGAAATATCTTTAATGTTATAATAGAAAAATGTATTCAAACTAAAAACAAATGGAGATGCAATATTCCTAAAAAGATGGAAATATACACAATGGTTAAGAGACAAATTCAGGGTGACTAAGTAAACAAATTATTATTTTCTGAGTTTTGTTATCGTTCATTATACCCATGTCATTGAGATCCATGAGAGATAATCCAATATGTAGACTATTGAGATATTGATATACACAATTTTCAGTTTCAATTGAAATTATTATTTTACGTGGTGAGATTCAGACCATTAGGACCGCTCTTCCGCCTGACCCCGCAAATTTAGCTCACGCAAATTTAGCTACGCTCCTTTTACCATCTAGCGGAGAAAGTAGGTATCACTCGCGTTACGAATTAGCCGATTTAAATTTAGCTCAGAGGCTTCTTTTAGAATTGAGGATCTTTTACATGTAGTAAATCTACAACATGGGACATCCGACTTTATTTTCCTCCGAAGGAAGACGTGCGAAGAATTTTTTCACTTTTAAAAATTCAAGTCTTCAATTGGGTTTGAACCTGCAAACTTGGGTACAACAACCCAATGCGCTAACCTTTATACCACCGAGGTCGCGAAAGTGGTGGAAAATGGTGCAGGGAGAGACAGAAAAAACAAGAGAATCCCGAAGAAACTGCCCACAGTTTGCTTAGAACAAAACAATGTCCACATGGAATGACCATCTTGAGCCTCAGGAGGAAGAGATGCCTGCTGAACTCATTACACCAGGAGCTTCATTTAATCATTTAATTATATACGATCTCGACACATCTATATAAGAAAGCAGGGAAAACATGTTAAATACTAATTTGTATTTGAAAGGCAGCGAAGCCTAAGAAGAGTTGCAATAAAATGTACACGCGAAAGAGTATTCATTTTGATTTCAATAATGACACGTAGTTTCCTTTTCCGTTAGAAAGTAAACTATGAGGATCAGGGCCAAAGTCATGCGATCTATTACTTTTTTTTAGAATGCCGGGCTCGGGAGGTAAATGTGAAATACACACATGAAAGGACAAGTTATGAACAAAGTGCATGGACCTTCAACGACACACAAAAATTGTGTTTCCTGTACTTATTAAGGTATTTAAAATGGCAGTACTAGTTTCATGTTCCAATGTATTTTAGCTTAAAAGAGTTCACAACATTCCAAAAGCACTACATACCCGTACTAAAGGCTCAATTAGGCAGTTGCTCAATTACCCCACGAGTCATTAGTCCGCACTCACAGTCCGCACATGCGGAGATCACTGATTCGATGCGTCCTTGCAGGGACTCTTCTGCTCATCTCGCGACTGTCCGGTATGAAAGGGCGTTATTCCCAAGAGCTTTCACGAATTCCCTGTGACATTCTCAGGCATTTCTCGCATGGAGAATGGCTATTTTAGTGTATGAGCGTTGCTCGATGAGGCTTATAATCATCTCGCACGGCATCAGTCAGGCAACTAATTTTACCGCTCTCTGTGCTAATAAAGACGCTCGCACCAGCTGTTGTTGTGAACATACAGTAAGACAACAATTCTTTCACGTGACAAATACAATTGTG
>BLKR01015378.1:0-77885 GCA_011170035.1 Teleogryllus occipitalis
TTTTGGTTCGTTTCTACACTCTTCTTTTCTTATTGTGTAGGCAGCGTAGCAGTGAGGTAAGAGCAGGTGTGAATAAGTCGCAAACACGAGCAATTATTCTTTCTCGCGTCTCTCTCCAATGGTTACGCGCACGTGAAGATTCATCCCAGCGTGCTTCCTACATTAAGAAACAGCAGTGATCGTCTCTGCTAAGAACAATAGTACAAAAAAAATAATAGTTAGAATCTTAGTTCGTCAAATACAGTGATCGATATTTTTGACACTCATGGATGCCAAACCCAATTGGGGACGTGGTCGGTAATTTGAACGTAAAAATGATTTATATTTATTTCGCGAACGGCTAACTTGTGCTTATGCCATTTTACCCTCATTCTTGACATTTCGCCACGAGAATGTTTGCATGATCTTAATGTATTTGTGCAGCTAGAATGCTGGAAAAACGTGCTTTAAAACTTCCTTTTCAAGTAATATTATTTGCATCCATAATTCTGCGATTAAACTTTAGTCTATTGTAATCTTAAATAAAAGAGTGATGGAAGTAAACTACGAGGACTCCTTGACATTCCGTATTCATGGTCCGCCTATTTTCGTCCGTTTAATGACTTCTCGCATACATACATAATACGTACGTACTATGTAAATAAATATACTCATGTGCTTTTCAACTTGATTTGTATCAATTCTAACCATACTATTTTTAATTTAGATTTTGTGGTGCATGTAAATCACACCTAAAAACTAACCTCAGACTACTCGCACTGGATTGACTCGGAGGCATTGACAGGTGGCCCTCCGGACCATGCGGCTGGCGGAAGAGCACTTCTCGCAGAGCGGTGCGATCTTTGGCGATGCTCAACAGTTTTGGAACCTCTTAAACAATTTCTTGTAGCCTGAACGGACCATGCCCGAGTATGTTGCAGATCATTTTCAATGCGAAGGCAAGTTATAGTAATTACCCTATCGATCCTCTTGATCAGCGTTCATTCAGTCACTATTAGAAATTTTCAAGAATCGCTTATATCAAACAGTTTTTCAACAAAAAAAATTATTTGCTCTGTGAAAAGTACATTGATGCTGTATTCTTGTAGTACTTCAAATTTCTGAAAAGCCTGAGGTGTTCAATCTTAAATCTGCTTTCACAAAGCGCTTCACTAAAGGTCCATTAGGCCGACTGAAGTGGGCAGTGGTTGGAATTCACGACCACCACTGCCATAGGGAGAAAACAATGATACAGACTATTTCACAGGCCATGATATCAAAATGAAATATCCATTACTCGCTGAAGAACTACATGGGTCTTACAGTTGGTCGTCTTTTCGAAGTAAGCATATTTTATAATGTACAATTTCGTGTTTCCTCTTTTTTCTAGAGGAGTAGTCAGCATTTCTCATGCTGCGAGAGTTGATAGCATTGACGTTAGTGGTTTTCATATTCTGTATTAAACGACGTTCTTAAAAACAGTGCGGACGACGCCGGAATAAGAAATGTTTATTGAATCATTGTGTGAATATTCTCCTTCGGTTGGAATATCTAATTCTGCTACTCGATATAATTGTTCCTATGTGTCCATCAACTTCTGAAACCCTAACTGCGTACTATAAACCCTTGTTAGATGTCTTTTAAAAAACTAATTCTTCAGGAACCATTGTTAAGGGACACTAATTTTTGTACTTTGAAAGTGAGATAATTCCTGTCTTGCAAATTTTTGATTTATGGGATATGAATCCTCCACGTCTAGCGAGATGTCTTCCAATAACCTATACAGACAAGACAAACCGCATCTGTAACTAGAGTCGAAGCCAGTCTTGCCGTACTGGGCAAGAAATACTTTTCTGTCGCCTGTTAAATTGCAATATCGAGAGAGAGTGTAGTTACAAGGGCGCGAATCGGGTGTGATAAAGCCGGCGCGTGTCTTCTGAATCTTCAGTCTGTATTATTAATTTCCAATGCTCGCTGCAATTGAAATAAAACTAGGCCGCATCCTGCCATGCGAGTGGTGTTTACGTACTCAGGAACTCATGAGAAAAACAACAGCGAAAGCGAAGATTTTGACTGAAAAATGCAAATATTTGATTCTGTTAGTCTGCCTATTCTCGTACCGACCGAATTCTTAGACTCAGTGGGTCACTGCTTACAACTTAGCTGACGTTATACGACAGCAAGGCTCCAAAGAAGAGGCCACTCGTCTTCAAATATTTGCTATTCACTTGTCGCATCATGGAATAGCAACTTAACATTTTGGCGGCTATTTTAGTAAGTAATAATCTTCAATTTTTACTTTCTGGTATACTACTTACGTACGGGAAGGTATTGTAATGCTGAAGCGATGCCAATTAATTTTGATCTTCATTCCTTATTTGGATTCTTTTATAGTAGTTACCCTGTCTGTTGTACTCCAATTAGTAATTGAACTTCATTGCGTAGTTGCTTTGTTTTTTAAATAATACATAACAGTATACATTTAGTCGAGTTGAGTATATGTAATTTATTACGAACACGTTTTGGTACATATATTTTTTATACTAGTGTATTCCCTTACAGTATTCGCACTATTCATACGTGTTTAAGGGTTAGTGAATACGTGTTTTGATTATGTACGACATAAAGAGTGAGATGTATAGCTCATTGACACAAAGCTATGAAGAAAATTACTTTCCATTCTCTTTAACATTAACAATCTGATTTCTAGTCAACTACGTTCATAATCTCTTAATTAGAAATAAATTAAGTTTACATATCATTTCGTCACATAGTTTTTCATCTGCCAGAATGCTGGAGAATTCTAAATATATTATTTTTGGGCAATGCCAAACAGTTGTCCATCTTAATTTTTTCGAATCTAATCACATGCCTTGACGTTTTCTTACTTCAGATATAATGGACTATATTATTCGGCAATTCACGTTTTTAAGTTACACCTATTGGAATATATTGCGATCGCGAAGTCCACAAATGTATGATACGGGTCATCATGAGATGTGATTTTTTACATTCGATACTGTACGGTTGATACGACGATGACATTGCAAAGACTGCACCATCCAAGCGAAAGGCAGAGGGGTAGTATTCATTCATGTTCCACCTCTCGCACTCATTCCAATATTTTTAAGGAAACAATGTCATGCAAACTGGCGCTCGTGAATGTGATGACGCACACTACATCCTCAATCCGCCTGGTCATTTTTGTCCTTATGAGGAGAACTAGTAGGCTTTTTCCTTCTACCATCTATGACATAGATTCTATATGAAGAACGTCTGACGTTTTCGTTGTTTCATTTGTAAGATAACTGCGTGATCAGATTCGATTGTAAAATCAGATTTCATATTTATTTTGTTAAATTTCCCATGAATAAATATTATTTCTTTAATTAAAAAATAGTAACGCGAGTCAACCTCAGCAGATTTAGCAATGACGGTTTGACGAAGGATTGGTATGGCGCAGTAATAGGGGTAATATTAATTGTTTTCATGTTGCATACAGGTACACTTACGTGATGTTACGTTTCTATTTTTCATTAAGCTCGGTCATTATTTCTTTCATTTCTAAGGGCTTCAACGATGGAATTCAATTATTAAATAAAACCGTCGAAAGACGAACTGCAAGTCGTGTCCCTGCCAATTTGTGTTGACAGTTCCTTTTAAATGAAGTCGCAACATAAGTGAATAGTTTGTTCCAAACGATTCGAATTTTGAGGCTTTTCTTCTCATTAGAATTGTTAACTTCAAATTGACTAAATGTAACGCTGACAATGGTTGACTAGCAAGCAGAGTTAATGGAAATTGTTTCGTATTTTCATTAAGTTGTGGTATGATTTTCTTTCGCGTTCTTACCAAATTTTCAAAATCGACGTGGTTTATGTATTTATTTATCTATAAATTAGGGAACGTTTTAAAATACAGTGAAGCTTGTTGTACGTTAGTTTATAGTGTAATGTAATTTATAATTTTTTTATTCTTTCATTCCCGGTGCTTGAACATGCAGTTTTATTTATTTATTTACAGAGCGTATAAAATCCCTTTAAAAGGCAAAGGCCGCGTGCTTCAGTAGGGTGAAAAGTTGGTTTTCACATTTACACCAAATGAAATTTCTTTTACACATAGTTACACAAAATGAAATTACACATAATTACTCAATTTTACACAAAATGAAAATTTTCTCTTTGTCTCAAACTCTTACGTAAATGTCTTCCACTTTTCTCACTATCGCTTGACCTTTATTCTGAACCAATTTGCACATAAAGTATATTACAAAAACAAAACAAAAACACACTTTAATCGCTCATGCAGTTAGCATATTTTAAATAATTTAATGCAATGATATTTTACTGTACCATTATCCCGTTTAAATATGAAGAATTTTGAAAAAAACTCCAGTGAGGGGGCGACTGTATGAGATGACTCCATGGCCAGCTTTACTTGAAAGTAAAGCTGGCCTTTCTCCAAAGCTCTTGCCGTCGCGTACGCCGGTGGCTGGAGGGAGGGGCGGAGGGGAAGGAGGTTTCGAGTGCGGGGCGGCGTGGCCCACAGGTCAGCCGCCGACGAGCCTCGTTCGACCATCTCCTGTGCAAACGTTTTCGTCTTACTTTCTGGTCCCCAAAGTAGCCCTACCGGTGTCTTGCGACCGGTATCGCCTGAAAGAAAGCCTGCGAGAGGAAAGATTGTAGAACGTCGTAGACTCACAAGGAAGGGAGGAGGACGAAATTCGCGATGTGCTAGTTTATCAAAAATGCCTACTCCATGTTCAACATAGTAATGTTAAAAAAAATCTGTGTTAATAATGGAAGTCGTGTGCAACTAGAAGTCTTGCAAGGAAATGCGCAATACAAGATGGAAACAACCCTGCAATATACTCGTAGGAGAAGCGAATTATTAAGAGATAGGTGAAAACAATAAGGACATTAATCAAGAAACGCATGAATATTGAGGTCACACTTTCCTTTTCCTGCCAACTGAATTAAATTTCAATTACACTTTCTACGGTCCTCAATTAAACTTATGTTATGAGATAGACAATTTCATTATATCCACCTCAATTCTCCATAGTCTACATCATTTTAGTTGACACACTCAAGAATGGATGATGTAATGCGGTTCATATTCAGTGATATTATTTATTCTAGATCGTTTAAGAGTTGATGAAATTATTAAATTTCTATTTTTAGTTAGGTGCCTGTCCATTTCTATTGCTCGCTTTTACTGGGCTGTGCATGAGATTTGCTCAGTTTTTTCGAAAAACAAAAATCTGTACGTTTCTTGGAAAATGCAAAACTTTAAACGACAGTTACATTATTGGAGGGCATTTTGGTACTTATTTCAGTTATTTGAAAGGAAATGCTTGCCTGGGCATGTTATCGGTGCATAAGTAACACATCTCAAAAATCGTAATTTTCAGTTAAATGGTGACGTGATCTAAGGGTTATTTCTAAAAGAATGCAGCCTGTGGGTGTGTTAGGCCCGGTTCAAGTGTCATAAGGGTCATAAGTTTCAACAGAAAACAAAACTTTTCCGCGGCGAACCCCGGGGGTAGGGAGGGACTCATGGAACTTCAGTTCCTCTGGAAGCCAATGAATGATACATTCATTAAAGTAAACCTTTCACTAATGTTATATACAAACGAGTAATTCAAAATCTTATTATTTATAAATATTAAACGAGTCAACAAATAAAAATACATTTTATATTCAGTATAATGAAAAATTCTTTAAAGGAAACATCAAGTCGGCTGGAAACTACGTGTGCCCCTCCCGGAGAAAAATCCTAGGTGCACCTCTCGTACTACATAATTTTATTTACTAGATTTTTAATTTTATGGTGTGGGTTCGATGAAATTTCGAACTGTTGTATAATGTTGTTGAGGACAGATGATATGTAACTTCAGAAGGCATATTTCTTGATAAATCTAATTACAATGTGCGACAATCAAGTTTTATAATTGGATTTCTGCTCCAAATAATCGACCGAAACACATGTGACCCTCTGAACATAGGTTTGGATGTGGGTGTTATACTTTGTCCAATGTCCTTGTGTCTGTAATCTTCCTGTTGGCCACCCAAAGGCCGCGCGTCGCCCACTGCGCTTGTCCGCCTCTGCCAGCAGCACCTGTGACGCTTGTGACGTCACGCGCCTCCCGCGCAGACGCGACCGGTCACGTGGGCGGCGGCGACGGTGGCGGCGGCGATTGCGCTGCGCTGCCTGTCGCCACCGCCTCCCTCGCCACCGCCTGCCGTCGCCGCTGCCGTTGCCGCGTCGTGCCCGAAATAGCTGCGCGGCGGCGGCGGCGGCGTCTGCGCGGCCGGCCGGCCCGTCGGTCGGCAGCTGGCAGCGACGGCAGGGACGAGCGGCGTGGGCGGGGAGGGGGTGGCGCTGCAGGGAGCAACATGCAGATTCTGATGCGGCCTTCGCCCACCAGAGCCGCCTGTAAATCTGCGAAAGAAGGACGCGCTGGTGCGCGACTGACGTAAAAATAAATTCCCGCTCGAAAAGAGACGGAGATTGCTGATCATCGTAAAAATTAATGGCGGTTGCTATCGCAAACAAGTGATACTGTGTAGACCAGACTTGTAAACCCACGGGAACAGGATTTTCGGCCAAAATGTCTTAATCTCGTGTTCTTCACGTTTTATTCTCTTAACATTCTTTAATGTCTTAGGATTATAGCAGGACAGAAATATAATCGTTATGCTTAATTTATTTAATTTACAGTTTTATGTAGTACGTATTTACATTCCATTAACTAGACGAAATTAATAATCCACGAACCCAGACAAGGTAAAGTCGTTGATATTCGAAGGGACGCTCTTAATCGCACGACTAACGTTTAAAATTATTGAGAGTAATCGTAGGCATGCGCAGAGGGGGAGCCTGAAGGCCGTACCTCCCCGGAGATTTTGAAAGGGACCCCGCAGCCCGTGATAAATTATTTTATTTCCTTAAATACACATGTTCAATTCGTAATTTTCCTCTTTTAACTTGGCAATTAGGGGAATTGCCGCGCTATAAAAGCCATTTGGCATCCTGTAAGAGTTGAACATAAAATGGATTGTATTTATTAATATTACTGTTATAATTTAATTCTCCGTAAAATGTTATATTTATTTACTACTAAAATATAACCAAGGAACTGAATTTATTGTAATAAAAAATGCAAACTATGTACATAGTTTAACATAGTTAAAGTTACATAGAAAAAATAGAAAATATGTAAAATAAAAATGCTTTATTGAGCTTAAAATTGTTCTCTACAAACCTTTTCCAAGCATAGACGTTGCCAATCAGTTCTTAACGAGGATTCGGGGTTGCTGATAGTAGATTCTACCTCTACAGAAGAAATCGTATACTAGATTTTACCATAAAGAAGAATTCACCTCTAAGAATTTCATTCGTAGTATAAAATATGCTCATAGCATATTACAATATTTACAAAGAGCTGGTAGTCAAGTGAATACCAGTACCTAGTGGCCAGTGATGGATCCCTGGGGAGGGAGTAAAGGTAATATACTCCCCCAAAGCGAATGAAGCGATATGACTATTTGGTGTACAAACATATTTGTTAGTTTTTGATCTGCCCATCCTTTACCCCCAGTACGTAGTAAGCGGGGGAGGGGAGTAAGAGTGAGAAGGGGGTGGGAAGAGTAAGTTTGAAAATTCATAGCGGAGATATGGTCATAGATGCGCAGCAGCATCACATTTGATTTGTACGAAAGATGATTCCGTAACATAAATTATGAAAAGACAATCTGAAATGTTTCGTTTCGACGTATAAAGTATTAAAATGTAACTAAATATATAGTAAATAGGTAAAATATGTTAAAAAATGTAATTATACCAAAATATGTAAAAATATGTAAAATAAAAATTGTTCTAATTCATTCAGAATATCTTGTAAACTCTAAAAAACTATTATTCACTGCAGGTATCTAGTTCCTGTTAAAACATGTAATTACATGGAAATCCGTTCCCTAAATATAACTTATATAAGTACAGTTGAATGAAATAGGGGGCCCAGAAACGTACTTGCGGCCCCCCCTCTTGATTTATGCTGCACACTCCTGTGAGAGTAATATTACTAGATGTCGGAACTAGATGTCTACAACTCTTCTATCGGTTGAAAATGCTTGTCTCATAATCTGAGTAGAATATGCTATTTTCATTCAAAATATGAAAAAAAAAAAATGTTTTGAAATGAAAAGTACAGATGATCAATTTTGTTATGTGAATTCTTGTCTAAATGCGTTTTCATGAAATTATATTCGGCGAGATGCAGTCTGTTGAAAATATATAAATATTACAGTGAAACCTGCTGAAATGGCTTCCTTAATTAAGTGGTCACCTTCGCAAACGGTTTTCTTTTTTTTTTAACGGATTTTTGGTTCCTGAGACACATGTAAATTTTCCCGCCTTTCAGCGGTCACCTGCGTGAGTGGCAAGCAGCCGGACATAGTATAGTATGTGCCTTTCTGGTGTGTCACCTCAAGCGATTTTGGACGGTATTATAACAAGTAGAACAGTGGTAAAGATCCCTGTTGATTTAATGTTAACACGTACCTACGACACGTGGCATTCTTAAGTTTTCTTCGAATAATGAATCCATAGTCGCTTATTTCTAAGCAGGATTACTTTCTGTTTGAGGTAATATCAGATAATTTTAATAAGTATCTTCTAATGAAACTCGTTCGTTTCTCCAATTTCTGAGCATTTCTATGGTTTGCTAACTCGTGCTTCTCTTCTGTAGGAATCTCTTAAGGACTAGCGATGCATGCCACATGCGTGAATGCCATGTAAATGTCATTCACTTACTGTTTCGTCAGTCAGCCCTGCTGTAAAGTTTCTACAGGATATGAATTGCATCTTCAAGACAAGTTTGCTTGTCTGATTCGACGAGAACAGAAAGTGAATTTTTCGATTAATACTAGGCGATTGAGTGACAAGTGAAGGGTATGTTTTGATTTTGGTCGAGAGGAGGTAAATGATCCTAATATATTTTAATTGTATTTTGTTATTTATAGTAATTAAAAATGTTAAAGGAAAATTGCTAAATTTCATAGCAATATCCACAATTATATTTCATTTAAGCTACTATAACCTTCATTAAACCAATTTTTTCCAGAACCAATGATGATCGGTCAATAAGTCAACTTCCACGGTAGTTTCTTAATCAGTACATACCTGTGCTCTGTCTTCCGTGAACTTCCGAAACTGCTAGTAATAAGTATGGAGGTAGTTTTCTGAACGGTTGGCTTATCCACTGCCGGACCTGTTTGAGACTTTTTATCCTTTATGAGAAGTTCCCAAGAATCGATACAGTTAAGAAACCTATTCATCGATAGGTTTAGAGCGTTAGCAGCTAGTTACGCTTATTCGTATATCATTTTTTTTTTAATCTTCACATCTCGGACCAGCGGCATCGTAGCCTAAATCTCTCGTTAGTGCGTGAGTATGCGAGATTCACCGTTACTCTCTAGTTTTCAACCCATTTGTAATAATGTCTGACAGTATTAGATATGTTATTCCGACCAATTACATTATTCAAATCAATAGTGTATGTAATAAAATGTACCGGACTGCCAAGGACTTGTTAATACAAGGAAATCATTAAACATAGAAGGCAGCTTATATTCACTGTTCAAATCAGGAGGAGGTTGTAAAAACATTTTGAAACTACTAGAAATAAGTAAATTGTTGAATGTAATATAATAATGATGCAATTTTTGTTATGATATATTGATATAATGTTTATTGTGTAATGATTCAACTATTTGTAACCTTGAAATGTAATGTACTGATGTAAACACAATGAGGTCGCTGATGACCTGAGCTGTTATAAAGCGACCATAAATAAACAAATTTAAAAAAATATATACCGGGTGTCACACCAACTATGGACCACCCCCATAACTTCTAAACGGTTCTGGATATCGAAATGCAGTTTTCGCTGAACAATGCAGAAACATGGGGCAAATAACAGGCCGTAGAGAAATTGTCTGTAATATTTTTAGTTTTCGAGAAAATTAATCTTCGATTTTTTAAATGGAAATATATATTTTTTCACCAGCAATGGATAGACCATGAAAAGAGGAATAAAATGATGTATCGTGTGTTAGTATTTTGATAGTAATTGGAGTATAACATTTTTCTGGCATGAGATTTTCAAGTAAACGGGCAGCCTTTGCAACAGTCGGCGTTGGGGGAAGGTAGCCTTCGCGGCGTCAATACTGTTTTGTGAAGAGAGGAGAGTGAGAGGAGTGGCCGTGCAAGATGAAGGCTTAACTGTAGCAATTCATGGTCTTGACACGAAAAAAATAAGAACAAACATCTATATTAACGATAAGAATGACAGATTTTTTCCTATTTGTTCATCTGAATTGAACTTTTCTTCTTCTTAAATTAATCAACGATAATCGGAAAGAACTAAGTAAAAAATATTGTCCGAAAAAGATAATAATAAAGGTCATTTTTAAACTTACAAGAATCAAGCTCCGTGCAGAAACAAGCCGTCATTTTAAAACATTGGAAGCGAATGAATGCTTAAAAATGTTCATTGTAATATCTGGATTAATTCATCAAATAATAGATAGGTAGACATTTTCTCCTATTATTTACTGTTAATAACTTTCCTATTTAAACACTTACCAAAAGAACAAAGCAATAAACATTTTGAAATACTCTTGACAGTTCTATCGGTGTAAATTTACATTTTTTACACGGTTTACATTTTGTATATCATTAAAATATATTAAAACCAATGGTATTTAAGAATACATATAAAATGCTCCAATCAGGGGGGTGTATCTCAAAATATTTATCGGTTTTTCTAGCCTATTTTTCTTACCGCTCCTCCCTACTGGCCATTAATAAGTTGCGACTCTTCGAGGCGGTATGTATCGATGGTCGGGACGAAGTGCAATAAACAGCGTATGTAATCTCTTCGACTTTAATATGATTTCAGTTATTTTTAATATTTGGCGCTGTTTTGTCCAACTCTGTTAGAAGTAATTTCATTCCTAACGTGGCCTATTAAATACCACTCGTGATTTGGAAATTCTCAAATAAATCCCCTCCTCGCTTCGCGAGTTGGAGATTTATCGGCAATTTCCAAAGCACTCATGGCTTACGTATGATAAATTAAACTGTATCTCCTGCGTTCCAGAAAATGTTTGTATTTATTGGTTCAGGGATAGATTGATTCTGGACGCGTCATCGCACGCAATCCGTGTTCCGTTTGCTAGAGTACTGTTCCGGCATTCGCCTGGTGTTAATCAACACAGCGGTTGAATTCGACCTAGCTATCTAGCTGGTGTCGAAAATATAGCCACTGTTGGGACTCGAACCTAGGACCTCCGGGTCAGTGGCACTGCCGTGACATCAGTAGATGCCCTGAGCCACCTCGCCGGGTATAGTTCAGGGATGTCTGATGGTGTACATTGAGACGGGTTTGTGAAAGAATGAAACTTTGAGACACTTCAGCAACAGCGGGATACAATGATGAAAATGAATTGTTTACTTTAATTTTGAATTCTTTGCCCATAAGAAAACTTGTTAATATGTTAAAGAGATAGTCGGATAAGCCTGTTTTCGTTAGCTAGCAGCATAAGAGAAGAGACCATTTGCTTTGTGTTCTGTAAATCGGTGGAGTTGATGAATTGTGGGAATTCTGATTTGGTGTTGTTGACGTTCTTATCAGAAGAAATAAAAAGAGGTCATCTTCGTCAACATACTAGTATGTTGACGAAGGTGACCTCTTTTATTTCTTCTGGAGTTGATGAAATACTGATAGTTGCGGTATGATTACACACTCATAAGCCGGAATAGCAGAATCTTAGTTGAGATAGTCTGTTATGTATTAGTTTCTCAATTTTTTTTTGTAACAGTTGGAAGTAGACAAATTGGGTAGAAGCTAACCGGATTGTGGGGATCCTTTCCGGGTCTGTGGAACGGTAAAATTTCCTCCTCGTTCGAGGCAGTTGGAAAGAGCTTCCCTGAGGTTTCAGTAGTTGTCAAGGCACTGCGAGTTTCCGTCACAGTGGGGTCAGGTCAAGATTAAGTTGAAGTCTCTGGTCTTTCAATTATTTTTGTTAGTTCTGATTAGTCCTCTCCAACGGGGTTTTGTGCTTTTTAATAAGGGAAACTGTGTAATGTTCTCATTGCAGAAAATAGTGCTAGGTATTTTACAAACTATTTATTAAAGGCGTAAAACAATAATTGATTATTGCGTAGCGAATTTTAGAAGTTAGCATTGACGATTTCCACTACTAATACCTATATTTTGAATTAAGTTATAAATTACTTTAGAGTAATCAAATAAAAAACGATTATTTAATTGTGAGTATTTCACGTGATTAATTTTGACCAGAGGGTAAATGATGAAAGACAGTCTACTTTAGGCTATCTGTTCCGCGGATGTGTATTTTTACTTTCTTGCCCTTACGAAAAGCGGGAAAACGGCGAATTTTCGACTGAAAAACTCTTTACGTATAAACTATAATAAAATATAATTGTCCACTTTTCCTTCTCAACGGTTCTAAGATTTCTGCCCACCGTTTGCTGCAGGTGTTTGCCTCAGGTGCAGAGGAAATGTCTGTAGGAGGTAGAAGCAATTTCATTCAACCACAGACAATCTGCCTGGCAAACAATATCGTGTCATTTTGTTCATGACATTTCAGTAGTAGAAGGCAAATACAGGAACTTTAATATGTGGGACTATTCCGTTCGTAATGTATATTTGCAAAGTAGTCGCGTTTTGTCACTATCGTATTCTCGAAGGAAATGCAAGTCTGTTATTTGAGATTGCAAGGACTGGTTGACCGTGAAGAAGCTGGTTTACCTTCTGATCTTATTCATATGGGATGAGGAAGCGGCAGTAGACAAACGTTTCTAGTTCAGACTATAAAGACATCATTTGATCTTTTAGAATTTAAAATACAGCTCGGTTGCGCTTTCCCTGTGCACAAATTGTAGGTCAACATTCATCCCCTTTGCAGGCTGGAAACTTTGTGATCAAAGTGGTGATTGGAACTTTTCTGTCTCGGAGAAAGTAGGGATTGCATGGGCTCTCTCGTACACTCTGTCACGTGAATGGGTTAGTGAATTACGTGAAATGGTTTAACGAAGTACGCAATGTCCACGGTTACGTCATGGAGAGATGCTTCACCGGGGCAAAAAATTGGTTGAGAACATACGACTTCCATTATGCGGACGCACTGGCTTTGTGCTGAAAAACGAATGTTTCGTTGGATAAGGACAATAAAAGCTGACGCAAATAATTAGGCTCCTAAAAGCCACCGCACTGTGCTTCACGAACAAGGCTTTGTAAAGAGTTTAGTCTTGTGAAACATGTGGGTGTACGATGAAGTAGTCAAAATGTCAGTCCTCTGCCTGGACAGTGAAATACGTATGGAAATTGTAAATATTAACCTACGTTTTGGGAAAAGCAATCTGAGATGAGACAGCGCTTTGGCAGGAGGAAGAAAGTTGTTTACCAGGTTGAGAAATGCATTTTCTTACAAGTTGCGTAAAGTGGATTTAGGTCGCGTAACTGAAACATTGTCGTGGGAATATTTAGATTGTTCGGTATATTTAACCTTTAGAAGCTGGTTTAACCTTAATAACCTTCTTCGAATGTAAAATTAATAAATAAAAAGTAGGTGAAATAATGAATAATCTGTATTTATTTCATGATTTAATTTGCATTAATAAAGCTGTCAAAAAGGATGTACTATTGTAAACTTTGCTTTGTATATTTAATTGCATGAGCGAATATGGTTAGTTTATTTGTTTAGGTATAAATGATTTCAGTAATATTAATTACTTATTGGATTAAATTTAAATTTCTGAATTAATGTTAACTGTAGTTAGATAACCTTAGGGACAGCAGAAAATAATTTTCAAAAACCTCATACTATAATTAACTCGAGAGTAGCCAAGATGATTGCATTTTTCTATGCTAAAACGTATGATCGTTTAATGATATTTTGTTGTTGTAGTAGTGAAGTTTTCTATTTTATAAAATAATAATTAAGTAAATTGCAATGGTGGTAAATCTTGCGTTACAGTATAGTACTCTCTGACCATTGTTACCAAACTAATTATCATATTGAATCGATAATGGATTGAATCGACAATTGTCTTTGTTGCACAATATGCATAGGCGAATTTTAATGTACAGAATTATAATTGAGAAACTACAAATGAATATGTAGTAACTTCACTAGTCATTGCAGTGTGGTTCTAATCGAATAATTAATCCATTTTACATTTTGTGAACGTATGCCACAATTATGCTGAATATTAGAATATTAAGTTGGTTAAATAATGAAGAAACTGTAATTTATGTATCGGCGGTTTCAAATAGTTTTATTAACCTGTAAGAGCAAAAGTTAAATCAGGATTGCGATAACGCAAGGGACATATGTAATTCTCCCAAGTATAAAAACCGGTTAATCCCCGTCCCATGCACAAACATCTATTTTTAAACCAATTTCCATTATGTAATTTGTTTTTTGTTTAGTTTCAAATACGTGTACTTGTTAATACCTCATTGGGTAGAGGCCATGACTATCGATAGTTTCACTCCCTCTTACATTTGAGATCTTGAAAGCTGTAATCATTTGTTCTAGCTTCAATGATGAAAGTGGAATTTTCTCTTCATACTCTTACTTAATTCTCTTGTTCACCATTTCTATTTATAACTTTTCCATGTTTTCCTACAATTTCATTTTGGACAGCCTTCCATCTCAACTGTTAAAATCTCCCATTACAAATATATCCTTCTGTGGTATCCCATCCACAACAGTCGTCATTCTTCCGAATTCCCTATTCGCGAATATAGTAAAAATAGTAAATATTGAGGTCATTCGATAGGAATTATTTTAATTTCGTCATTCGATAGGAATTATTTTAATTTCGTCATTCGATAGGAATTATTTTAATTTCGTCATTCGATAGGAATTATTTTAATTTCGTCATTCGATAGGAATTATTTTAATTTCGTCATTCGATAGGAATTATTTTAATTTCGTCATTCGATAGGAATTATTTTAATTTCGTCATTCGATAGGAATTATTTTAATTTCGTCATTCGATAGGAATTTGATTGACTGATTTTTTCGTGTTTCCGGGCGCGTCAACTACTATGGTCATTAGTCCCGTTAGTGTAGTGCATGTTTTTTTCTTGGGAGATGGCGGTGATCTTCCCCCGCTGGATGGCGAGAGCTCTAACTTCCCGACCGGTCACCCGGAATATGTGGTAGTGTAGTGCATGTTAGTGTAAGTGTGTGTGTAAGGGGAGAGGATAGGACAAGGAAGAGGAAGGACAGATCGCGCGCGGTCCGTGGCCCGTTTGGTAGGGTACTGCTCCGGCATTCGCCTGGTGTTGATCGGAGAAACCACGGAAAACTACCGTCGATTGCGTCATACGAAAAAAGCGCGAATATTCTCCTTTTTCAATCGTCCTCCTTTTCTTGCGTACCGCCTGCAGCGCCATCTGTAGGTGAAAATTGCTCAGCCTGAAGTAGCTGCCCATTGATTAACTTTAGTACATAAAAATAATAAACATTTAATCGTTTAAAATGTTTAAATTCGATTGCAGACACATTAGTAGATTTGCTCGCCTTGTATTCATTTTGAAATTTGTCTCTTAACAACTTCTGCTCTGAACTATCGCCTGTTCCCTTCAGAGGGGCTATTCTCCATCCGTGAGGGCGGATCTTTCCTTTTGACCACTACGTAGTATTTTTATTACTGTTGTGCAAGCTGCCGACTAGAAATGCGACATCGCCAGCCAGAGAGGAATGTTTTTAAACATACTTGCTTTAAATTAATACATCGATGTTAATAAAACATTGACCAAAAAACATTCATGTTATTAAATATAGATGTTTTTAAAATTAGATTAGTAATCTTTGAAATTCATGTCGAAGAAGGGGGGGGGTAACTTCAAAGTGGTCTCGATTATTAATTTTTAATTGAAGTTTAATAGAGAAAAACAAAGTCAAAAAATCGACAGGTTAATTATTATATGGATTGTCTGATTCGATAATTCCAAAATGAAACAACTTGTATTGACGAAAACTGACTCGCTAAAGACTCTTATTGACAAATACTGAATTTTATTTATTTTTTACTCTAGATCGCTTTGATACGAAGAATTTTCAAGGTTACAGGTATCTGAAAATTATTATAAAATTTTGTTATGATTATTTCATTTAAAAAATATATCAGCTATGTAAAAAATCAAACACAAAATATGGATGTTAAATACATCGATGATTTTATAAAAACGTGGATGTTGTGAAGACTTGGACCTCAATGTCGCCTCCCTACTACGGGGCAAGAGCTGGAAAAATCTCGTAGCTCGCGTGGCGTGGCCGGAGTCCCTGGCGGCGGGAGTCGGAAGCACGGCGCGGCGGGGCCGCGATGGAGCCCACTCCGTGACCCGCGCGCGGCCTTGGGCGAGTGGCCGTGGCTCCCCCTCTCCCCCCTCCCCCTCCCCCTCCCCCTCCCCCAACGCCTTCCGGAAGGAGGCAGCAGCCAGCTAGGCAGGCAGGCAGGCAGGCAAGGCGGCTGAGCTGCTCGGGAGGTCGAACTGCTGCTGCTGCTGCTGCTGCTGCTGCTGCTGCTGCGACGGTGGCGTTGGCGGCCGCGGTAAACATGCGACGCTGCAGATGCAGTACGAGTACGTTCTCTGTATTCGTACGTGGTTCAAGACGCCTGGAGCTGGTTACTAGAGAACTTGACGATGCCGAAACGAGATGTTTCCTTCCTGCCTTTCGATGATACTTGAAGAGGGAGCGGTAGATTGCTGGAAAATTGTGTTAAAATATTTTTTGACCTTGAAAAAATATAGGAATATAAAGATGGTTTTTATTACGAAATTGTAAAAAATTGTGCATACTGTGTGCTCTCAAGTGTTCTATACGGCGCAAAAGCTGAAAAGATAAATGCTATCAAAATTTCAAAAAACGACTTTAATGAATTTCAAGAACTTAGAAAAAAGTAATGGGACTCAATGAATTTGTCGAACTAGTTTTTTATTTATATGATTGTTATTAATATTAATATTTTTGTCCTTATTGTTATTATGTGTTGCAATTGATTGGCTCTCTCCATGCAATATTGTTTTTTCTGTCCTCATGGAATATATTCAAACATCCATAAATATAAATATGAGTCATGGATACTTTATTGATCACATTTCGGCTGCACCCATCTTGAAGCGAATGTACACCGTTCGTTTACGTATATACTTCCTGATTTTCCATTGATTATATCTAAAAATATCAACAGGTGTCTTATCGAGGCAAAGCTCACGTTCATTTACGAAACATGTGCCCCTTGTTATTTCAATCTGATGTTCCACAATACGTTCATGATCGCATTGCAACCCGAAAATATTATTAACCGTAGGAAATAAATCAATATTTAATATTTGTTTGCGATCTCACTTATTTTGTTGAACGAGGTTGTCCAGTTAATGAAATCCTTACTCTTATTTGCATTATGAGGTGTTTGTAGTTTTCGTAGGGTTCATAGAGTGAATTATGTATCATTTAGTAATGTAGATTTTAAACTTACAGGTTTTTAAATCGTGAACATTATTTTAAAACAGAATTGCTAAATAGAACAGTGCAGTAGTCACGACAGTTATCATACTTTCATTTTGTAGAAAGCAATTTCATAAATTTTTGGTTTAATGCATTTTCTAAAGAAAGTATTTAATTTCAATATTTTCTTACCTTGCCACCCTTTCCCCATCTTAGAATTATGAATAATCTGCGGGACGAATTTATGAAAACTAGTTTTGATAGCGAATTAATAACTTTCAATAATATACAGCATCTAATGCAGATGGCTTCAGCTAATTCAAGCCACTTCTGATGACATTCATCCAAAGAAGCACTGGGTTCTGATTTAAGGAAAACAATTCAACACATAGTTGTATTGCATATTTTCACAGTCGTATAGTTCATATATAAGGATCATAGAAAAATTATGTAATGCTACGGAAAATTGATTTCTATATTTCAATGGATATATGTTTTGGGTTCCCCTTATAGTACCGAAAAAGAGTTTGTTTGTTTTGTTTTTTTCAAAACGTCTGCCCATCTGTGAACAAGTCTGACGCCTAAACTGTTCATGGAATTTTTTTTCAAAAATGAATATTCCCAGTCAACCTGACTTGAACTGCAATTTTGAAAATATTTCTGTAAATTTTGAGGGTTCTTTACACGAGGCCCCTGGGACATTGCCAAAATATCCTCAAAAATGGCTCCAATTTTTTTACTTGAAATTTATTGCCAATGGCGTGAAGTACACGTATAAATTTGGCATAGAACCGATTTTAATTGTTAACTCTGAATTTTCGAAAATTGGCAAAGTGTGAATTTTTTTTAGACCCCTTGATAAAACTATAAAATTGAAGATTAAGACTTCTTCAAATGTGATTTGTTCCCTACAATTAGCTTTTTATTTAAAGACACGCCATTTTAAAAAATATTAGAGCGTTTTCGGGAAATTTTGAGTGATATACCAGCGATATGAAACACAAGATTTTCTAAAAGCTAGAACAGACTAAAGAGATAAATTATCTAGTAGGAGAAAGTCTGTGCCATTCTATAGCACCACTAGTTAATATTGTGGTAGCATTTAAATTCTGAGTAAAACACCAAACTTCTTGTGATAAGTGCGTCAGCATATGTACAGGCATCCCTTCCAAAACTATTCACTGCCAAGAAGGGGAAATGTGAAACCCAATTCCGCACAGACTACTTAATAAACCTGAATATGAACCTGTAATATGCGCATGCGGGATTCCACATATATATCTTCTGCGAGTATGTTCGTTCCCGGAAGTGTCGCGTGATTGACGTCAAACGCTCCGTGTCAAACGACATCTCATGCTGCATTCAATGTAAACTTGCGTGTGATATCCATTGAATGCACATTCGTTTTAGACTTACGTTGCTACGTGGCGCATGTTATGACCCATATAATGCAGACGAAGAAGAGAAGTAACAACTTGCTGCTGAATTGTCCTTTGTAATGTAGGCGTGTGTGTATGTATGGATTGTAAGTAAAAAATAAGTGGCAATTATGCAAGTTTGTAATTTTTATTGCTTTCTGTCAGTCTTTGGAAAAGACAATGCACAAAAGAACAGGATGCTAGAAGTTGAAATGTTAATAGTTTGTCGAACAACAAAATTGTGACTTAGCCTGCCAGGATAGCCAAGGTCGTTTAGTCTGAAGGGGCGTAGCCGCTTCGGCTCGAAGGATCGCAGGTTCGAATCCCGCCTCGAGCATGAATGTGTGTTTATGTTGTCCTTGCGTACTCCCTACAATTCCTCCTACAGTTTAATAATCACGGTGGTCGCTATGTGATCAAGATGTTGCAAAGCGACCTGAAAAAGTTTGTTACTTAGTCTACATCGCTATTCATATATTAATTATTAACTGGTGAATTTATTCTAACTATTCTACCATATTGTCAGTAATATTTGACCCGCAATAAGACCGGTGTCCCGCTTGCCGCGGTGGGTCTACCAACTCTACTTTTGACAGTATTTGCTGCGTTATGGGAATTGGATTGCAATGCAATAGAAGAGTTTATTTATTGAAATAGAGATAGTCTTTTTTACTTGTTTCTTTTATAAAGCTTGCCTTTTCTAGAAGATAAACATGCATTCCGAGTTGTTCAGTGATTCGAGTGTGAGCAAAAATTGTTGAGAAATCTTGGGCAGTCTAACTTCTATATTGCGCTATTGGTGAACATTCATTCGTTCTCGTTATCTAGATAACTACAATTCTATTTTTACAAAAACGTGGTTTCAGTGGATTGGGTTACTTCCGTGTGTTTTATCGTATGTCAGCAATTACGGTTTCCGGTAGAAAAAAGTGGAATAACAAACTTTACTGTCAGGAAGAAAAGCGAATGGAATCTAGGGCGTTCGGTTCTTTTTTCTACAATAATTACATTTTAAATGGGCGAAGGTCAGAAGCTTGCTTGATTGTTTTTTTTTCCTGTGCCTACACATTTCTTGATCGGAAATACCGACACCGATGACGAGATAGTGTCCCCAAGAATGTAAAAATTGAGTACAGCTATTTCACTCATGCTGCGCAGATTAGTAAAACGTTTTGGGGCGCAGTTTCAAAATATTGTCGAATGTCACATTTCTTTTCAAACAGCGGCAGGATTTTCGACACTAGCTGTTCAGCTAGGTCGAATTCAGCTGCTGTCTGGAGGAGAATTCTAGCGGCCGGCTGCTCTGATCGGTAGTTTTCCGTGGTTTCTCCGATCAACACCAGGCGAATGCCGGAGCAGTACCCTACCAAACGGGCCACGGACCGCGCGCGATCTGTCCTTCCTCTTCCTTGTCCTATCCTCTCCCCTTACACTAACATGCACTACACTACCACATATTCCGGGTGACCGGTCGGGAAGTTAGAGCTTGTCCCGACTGGGGCGGTGCCCCGCTGGTGGCAGAGTCCTGGTTAGGGGGAAGCCCCACTAGCCGACGGTAGGTCGGCGCCGGATCTCGCTATCCAGCGGGGGAAGATCACCGCCATCTCCCGAGAAAAAAAACATGCACTACACTAACGGGACTAATGACCAAAGTAGTTGACGCGCCCGGAAACACGAAAAAATCAATCAATCAATCAATCTTTTCAAACAACTTCATAAAATTCTCAACCGTGACGATTTTTTTGAATTCTAATCGTAGAAGATTCTTGCATATTAACGAAGGCTAGATATATTTTCTAAATTAATATTATTGAACCTGAAAATAATTTTGTCATTTCTAGTTATGAAGACTGATTATTTTTTTTCCGTTTTTTCAGATTCAGGGAATGTCGATTTCGACTATCCGCTCCGGGTACCTACTATATCCCTCATGGGGACATTACGCACTGATATACCGTCTGTAGTCAGTTGACTCACAAAGCGTTCCGGGGCAAACATTCATGAAAGTGTCAATCCATTTCAAGTGGTCCAGCACTGGCCGCTGGAGAATCTCGAAAAAAAAATCATCAAAATAAATCATAAATTTCCGTATGTTTTGGCTGTTCAAAAACATCTTTGATTTGATTTTTATTGTATCTGGTTTACAAATAGCGGACATTTTTGTTTCAGGCTGTGCGCCATTTCTTGCGTTTGTGGACATTTACACTTTTCTAAATTACTCAGCTCTGGGTAGTTCTAGCATTCTATAATAAATGGCATTGGATTCAGTATAATCTGGCCTACAAATCTAAGTATCGTTTATCTACCTTCTATGTTTGTATTTGAGAAATATTTGCAACCAAATCTTTAGAACGAAAATGAACCAAGTTCGATTTTCATAGAGTAATTTTTCAAAGAAGGAATAGAATCTCTGCCTTATCTTTTTCTGTGC
Source organism: Teleogryllus occipitalis (assembly GCA_011170035.1). Lineage (NCBI taxonomy): Eukaryota > Metazoa > Arthropoda > Insecta > Orthoptera > Gryllidae > Teleogryllus > Teleogryllus occipitalis. The sequence continues at coordinate 21,387 of BLKR01015378.1, forward strand.
TTATACACATAATAGTATAGTTGCTCTTGGTAAAATATGAGTAAGTAACGTACCCTTCGAAAATTACACCTTCTTAAAAATTGGAATTTTTGACTTTTTCAAACTTTAATATATGTTGGAGGAATAGATAAAAATCCGAAAATTGCACAAATACTAGATCAATATGATACCAAACTTCATTAAAAATTTCAACTTTAAGATTTAACTCGAAGTATTTTTTAAAAAATTTTAAACTTTTGCAAAAATAGTCTTCATTTCTACATTGAGGATACGTTGTGACAAGTAGTAATCATATTATTTTGAAGCTATTTTAAACTAAAATCTATTTTGATTGAAAATAATTAATTATACTTTATTATTAATGAACATAAAAGTTGCCTAATATGTTTTGAATATTACTTTACTTTAAAAACAAACTTACATCTTGACATCAACGTTTGTAATCGAAAATGTGATCATTTTGATGTTAAGAGATAAACAGAATAATACATAAATAGTTTATAAAACATAACAAATAAATTTATAGTTTTGTGTATTTTTTCGCGTTTAAATTTGCCATACTGCTTATTATTTCTGAATGTTTCTTCAGAGATACACAGTTGCACAAGATCGCGAATGAATTTTAGAACGAGATGTTGGACGCAATGATTTTCCTGGTAAAAGATTGACCGAAGTATTTTTAATCGTGTAATATTGACCCAAAGGTATTTCTCACAATACTTTTCATACATGCCTTTTTATGATTTTTGTAAGGATGTGACCAAGACTGGCAATAGATATGCAATTTTTGTAAGTATTTTATCTCCAAATATGCATTTATAGATGTGATATCTCTTAATGAGTTATTCCTTAATGAAAATACCACTTTTTCCTTTTCATCAAATTCTTCAATTGATTTAATGTCCTTTGAAAAAAGAATATACCGCACTGTACCACGTGCCATGTTTGCGTCTGCATTGACAAAATATTCGCTGAGTCTCTTGCATTGTTTGTTAACCCAGTCGCGTTGTATATGCACCTAAATAGTACTGTGCAATCGTCCGAATCTCTGCTGGTGGGAGATACCTGGTTCGAGAAAAACTCGCTAGGCGACGGTAGGTCAGCGCCGAATGTCGCCATCCAGCGGAGGAAGAACACCGCCGCCTCCCGAATAAAAAACTCGCACTACACTTACGGGACTAGTGACCCTAGTAGTTGACGCGCCATGAATCACTAACAATTAATCAATCAATTAAGAGAATTATTGGGAGTTTAGAGTTGTCATGAGTGAGGCAGTGCCCTGCTAGTGGGAGATACCTGGAGAATTATGGTATTTCCTTAAGCATAGTATCTGTTATGTACAGGGGATGACACGCGAGTTCCAGGAACGGAAGTTCTGGAACCGACTTACATCGGTTTGCAGAGTTTCCCTCTCCAGGAATTGTGCCACTGGGACACAAGCGTTAACCTACCTCTCTCTGACATGTGTGGTAGTGTAGGGGCATGTATATTAGTAAGGCCGATGCCCATTTGTTGGAAAAGTTGCTCGGACATTCGCCTAGTATTGAACGGAGAAATTAGGTAAACTACCATTCAAAAGAGCCTTTCGAATCCAATTCTCTTCCAGACAGCGTTTTAATTCGCCTAGGGCAGCCAGTGCCTAAAATCTTCCATCGTCGGGACTCGAACCCTGGGATGGAGGAGTGCAGTTTGGAGCCGCAACCATTCCGAAAGACTCTATTCAGTGCAAGCTGATGAGATTTATTAATTTGGATTTCCAGACACGTCAACTATGTGTTTTAGACCTATAATGGCAGTGAATGGTATATTGCGGGGCACAGGAGTTTCCTTCTCCGTTGGAAATTGAGATCTTTAGCCGATCTACACGTCGGCTTCGGGGATTCCCCCCATTCTTGTGCATGTGTGTGTCTGAGTGAGAGTGAATGAGTGGCTGAGTGAATGAGTGGATGAATGGCTGAATGGATGAGTGGCTGAATGGATGAGTGGCTGAATGGATGAGTGGCTGAATGGATGAGTGGCTGAATGGATGAGTGGCTGAGTGGATGAGTGGCTGAGTGGATGAGTGGCTGAGTGGATGAGTGGCTGAGTGGATGAGTGGCTGAGTGGATGAGTGGCTGAGTGGCCGAGTGGCTGAATGGATGAGTGGCTGAGCGAGCGAGCGAGTGGCTGAGCGAGCGAGTGGCTGAGCGAGCGAGTGGCTGAGCGAGCGAGTGGCTGAGCGAGCGAGTGGCTGATCGAGCGAGTGGCTGAGCGAGCGAGTGGCTGAGCGAGCGAGCGAGTGGCTAATGAGCTGGTGGACAAGAATGTGGTAGGAAAGATTGGGCGCGGTCCGTGGCCTGTTTGTTAAAGAGCTGCACCGATATTCCCCATGGAATTGATTGGAGAAACTATGGAATAATGTCGATCAGAGCAGCCGACCTCTAGAAATCTACTCCCAGTTGCGTATGAAATCGACCTGTCTATAGTTCGGAACTAGAACTCTAGGACCCTCCCTGTGGAAGTCTCTTCAGCCACTTGTGGCCCTGAGTCAACTGAGAAGGTCGGGGCTTTGAAGCTGACCCTTTCGAAACCAAAAATGCCTATGTGCTACTTAAAATTGAAAATCTCCTATTTGATTAGTCAATAGCGGAGAATTTAGTTGAATATTTGACATTAAAAATGTGCGTAGATTTGGGGGAATTTTGTTCTTTCTAAATCTTTCTTCGGTATTATTGCAATGATCATAATTAGAGAACGGATTTCCGTGTAAATACATATTTTTACACGAACCAAATATGAGCAATCAATAATATTGTTTTGAGTTTGCAAGACATTCTGAATAATAAGGGCTGTGTTCGGGACTATGGGAGACCTCGCAGTGTGCTGCCTTACAAACACTTATCCTGTGCTCTTGAGTAATTTCGCTCCTTTTTTCTCTCGTGACCAGGCGATCTTTTCTCGGTATCCTAAATCCCAGAAATATTTTTTTCTGAGAAAGCGTAGGCTAAGGAAACGAGAAATCGTTCAGGCAGTAGGATGCAAGGCCGCCTGTCGATTGCGGGTCGCCCTTCAAATGCACAATGGTGTTGATTCTATTACTACGATATATATTGACTGTCAATCTCATATTATAAAAATAATTTTTATAATGTGATATTAAGTTCATATTATTATAATGTATTGTTGTAATAATGCAGATTTGTATGCCATTCTTAAAATTTCTGACACATTAATTCAAATGTAACAGAAATTTTCATGATCTAATATAGTGTTCTTAATTTCAATGTTCACTCACTCATGCATTTTTCCTTTACACATCCGCATTGGTGATTGCATGTTATCATAATGGCCAACAGAATGTGGATTTGGTTGTTAAAAATTGCCTTCACCATGTGAAATCTTCACAAATCAAAAGAAATGCTATGAGTAAAATTGCAGTAAATACAAACTACCACTAAGTGTGAAGTCTACTACGTTTGTTTGACATTATTTTTTTAATAGTTCAGATGTCGGTTTGTGTAAGCAATTTGTATACAAAATAAGTGAGAAGTAATATTTTCATTCATCTTCTGAGACAATTTTAAAACTTTCCAGGGCCTTTTATGAGCGTTTTAGAACATTTTTGTGTGGTGAATCCACCGGGCGCTGTTAATGAGTGATCGGGGGCTGAAAAGCCGGGCAGGCAGGCAGGTGGCTGGAGCGGGCGCGGACGGCGTCCGGACCCGCGGCGCGGCGCGGGGCGGGGAGCGAGGGGGCGGGGCTGCGCGAGACGCGACGGCGTGTATCGACCCGGCCGGCCTTCGCTGGCTGCGGGGCGGTGGCGGGGCGGGGCGGCGCCGGCAGGGCACGTGGGCGGGTCGATGGCGGCGGCCTCGCTGGATAATCACACCGGGCGGCGCGGCGCAGCGCGGAGCGGAGTGGCGGGGAGCGGAGAGGAGAGGAGACGAGAGGAGGTGCCCGCCCGCCGACCGCGCAGCATCATGGAGGCGCCCGCGCCCTCCACCCTGAATTAGCCGCCTGGTTAGTGGGCTGGGGAGGGGAGGGGGCGGGTCGCGTCTGGAGGGTAGACCTCGTACTCCATAAAATAGTTGGGTGGCGAGACTGCTAGGCTTCCACCTGCGGGGCAGTGCTTTGGACTCCAGTGGTATTTCGGGGGGTGGGGAAAGTGGGGATGAGGCAAGGTTTCTTTGGGCTCCTCTGTTCCCTTGTCTGACACTCCTTATTTTGTACTCCAGCACGAATATTAGGGAGGTATTTTATGCGCCTTGGTGTCTGCAAGGATCTGGGAGGGGTGAAAGTGAATAAAAAGATTTGTAGATGAAAGATCCGAATCTGTTGGGAACTGCTAGGATTTCCAGTGGCCCGTTAGAATCCACTAAGACGCTTATTTTATCATCCCTTAGGGCTAGATGTCCGATCTGGTACCTTCATCTCTGGGCTATTCTTCGGGCTATTTAATCTTCGAACGGCGACCCCATAAAACGGGACTAATATAGTCTCTTATAGACTAATATAGGAACTCGTGTGGCCTCAGTTAAATTTAGTCAGACTTACGGTCGGGGTTTCAAAGAAATTCTCTCCATGAATATATGAATCTAACCGAATCAATTAAGCTTTATTAACTTCTGAAGAGTAAACCAAATCCTGTACATGGAATGAGTGTTTATATTGAGCTGGGTGAAAATCAGATCTGCAAAGAAAACGTTAATGAAAAGTATAATAGTGTAATAATACGTCCGTAATTACAATAAAAATATGTTTAAAAACAAAACCAATTAATTAAGTCCTGGTTCTTCCGGATTGGATGAATCATCCCTGACTGTTTCTTGTCAAATTTATGACATCCAGTTAACCTGACACTGGAGATCTTCTTTCCCTGACAATAACCCTTCTGATTTCGCTTGACATTCATTTTCAGATTGTTTTATATGGAAGGTCCGTTAGATGTCTCCGTCCTATTACGGTCGCTCAAGCAGATGCTAGCTCACTTCTCCAATCTCGAAGATTTAAATGAAAATACGTGGAACTATGTATGAATTTGAATATAAACGTAGTAAAGAACAATAAAGTTTCAGATTCTCGCCATTTGTATTGATTCCCATTTTTATGTGATTAAAGAGTAATCTCAGTCTTTGAAAGGATCATGCGTTATATACAGTAAAAGGCGATATGACAGACACATCCTATCGCCTCTTACTACGATGAAGTCCAGAAAACTGTTGAAAGATGTTTTCTTCACTTTAAATAGAATTTTCAATATTATATCATGACTTCCTGTTTCAGATTATTTGTTATTGAAAATCGTACCGTAAAGTTTCCGGTGTTTTTAAAACTGTATATCTTTTGGAGAAGTTATACAATTCTATCACGATGAAAAGTCTTCGGAGAAGAAAAAGATTTCGTAGGTTCTTCATGGTATACAATTGAATAAAGGCATACAATGTTCTCACTAAGTGGTCTCAAGGCTCATCACCATTTATCGCGAGTAATCTCAAATATTTGATAGGACCATCTCGCATCCAATCTTCTCCTCTTACGATGCAAAAGACTGTTGAAGCAGACATCAGAGAAACTTACTGCGTGAAATGACTTTCACCCAGGTAAAATAAACATTTTCTCGTAGTATGTTTTCACACCGTACAACCAATCCTACCTACGTTTAAGGAAAGGAGGATTCATGCTCTGTAAATACTGAAGAAACAGAAGGTTAAAGGTACTAGGCAAACGGCAGAAAGAGATTTCATACCTAACAGAAAAATACAAAAATACTCTAAAATTAGTGCTTCTGGTACCAACAAATATTGTTTAATTGCTCAAAGTTTTAGTGTCGTTTAATATTTGTCATAAAAATATTTAATATGGCACCCTCTCAGTTCCCAGAACAGGCCTACTCCGTACTATAAATATTCACATTTTCAGTATAATGAGAGGGATAAAAAAAACCGTAAAAAATAGTCACTAAGATTATTTGATTTTTATTTACTTGTGATTCATTTATTGAAGTGTGGAATCAGTCGGTCTCCATTACTTTTTCAATTTCAAAGGGGATATTGTCTTTACCTTTCCTGTTATTGAGTATAAGAATCACTTCAACAACGATCTCGAATTTTGATTTGGTATATTATCGAAAGAAGAAAGTTAAAACTGTGCGATGTATGGGAGAGAAGTAAAATCTGTACACGTTTTCTTGAGCTTCAGAAGCCCTTCTCCCCCAATCAACTACACACAGTTAAATTAGGAATTAAAGCAACAACAAAGTGAAGTTCGTACGATTTGAAAATTATAAATTGTCATTCCCAGTATTACGAAAACTCGTGTTCATCTGCTTATTTTCTGACGAGAAATCCATTACTGAAGTTCGTCAATCCTGACGTGTGTGGGAAGTTACGGACTATTAGCGCCGTTACAAACATTTGTGAAGGTAGCGAAGAGATACAGACAATTTTGCAATCAAAAAGCGAGATGTCTGTCATTATGCCACGCACATCTGTCAGATAAGAAACTTTAGAGCCGAAGCGTGGTAAATATGTTGGGAGTAAGATCTAGTGGTCCGTTCAAAATTAAAGGATCATTAAGATACTTTAATTTTGGAGGGTCCTTTGCATAAAATCACTGTGACATTCTCACATTTTTCTGGAAATCAGCTACAAATGTTTTCTTTACATTTTTATTCAAATATTTACATAAATATTTATATTTCCTATTTTTATTAAAACTCGTAAATTTCGATTCTTGAAAAAGTTCGAATTTCTTTCCGAACCCATCATAAATGTGTCAAACATGTGTTAGTACTCTGTGGATCCTGTCCTACACATTCAATATTAACGCCAGCGATTTATTTCTTGATGCCGTGTCTCCTTCAATTCTAGATCGTTAATTGATGTCATGCATTTTTTTAAAGTATGAGTAATTGTTGAATAAGAACACTAACAGGAAGAAAAGTATCTGTTATCAGCAAATTCCTGCCATCATATTGCAAATTTATTACTGGTTAACGTCACTAGCCCGTGGAACATCCAAGAGTTGTCGAGATTGACGTCACACATCCGTTATCTTAAAGGAATGGAAAGGTGCGTTTTCATTAATGACGACCGAGAGGTTAACACAAGTCTGAGTGGTTTTGCGGAGACTAAAGTGTCAGCGGTTTCACCAAATAATATCTGCTTATAAACTTTTTCGCACAGTGCATAAAACCAAACAAAATGTAGATTTTCTGAATATTATTTTTAATTTATTTAATTGTTCCAAAAAATGGAACTTTTTGTATAGGAGCGGAATATATTCATATTCTCAGTAGAATTTATTTTCGTTGTGGAAGTTTTCTTTGTCATTTCCTAACCTGACATTAGAATTTTGTTAGAAACGAAAGTCTGTCTACGTTCTTCAGTACCGAGTTATATTGATCATCAACTGCATCACTACCACAACGTGAAAAGACGATTTTGAATAATGACCTTTTTTCATAAATTTTATAATAATTAGAGTTACAAACTCCTATGAAGCCTTTCATCAATTCTTACTTCGTAATCCATCAGTTATTAAGTCGTGTGATATCTGCATTTAATTCGTTTTCGAAAACTTTACACTCCATTATTTTGAAACTTCATTTTTCGAATTGCAGCGTATGAACGATATGACCGTAGGTAAATTCTCATTAACAATATTGTCTTTCTTTAACCGTGTACTAACGCCTATTTTCTCTTTGAATTATAGTTTTCATTCCACTTAACACGTCATGGTACTAAATAAGAATGCAAATCTTTTCTGCCTACATTGGTTGAAGTTTTGTTGGACGTCATGCTATTGTTATGAGGTTCTGCTCTTGCAAATCTAATAAAGCTGGTAACGTTGGTCATTTACATTATCGTATCTTTTGTTTCAGGTAAGACGAGACAAAAGGGATAAAATCAGAACGAGTAACGTGAGTATGAATTACTACTGTTGGATTCAGATAACGTTTCTAGTAACGATTATAGGCAGTTTTATTCGCATCCACGTCATTTAAAATTGATATTCTCGCGGATTTTGCCCTCTGTTCCGACTGGAATTCAGGCTGCCAAATAGAACAGATTTGAAGTCGTTGATGTCTCTTGCCAAATTCGAGTCAGAAGTTTACATCGAATAATAATTGATAGAGGGAAAATAAATATATTTCCAAAAAAATGGATTGTAGACGACTATTTATGTTGCTTGTATTTAATTTCGTTCTTTTAATTACTTGTTTTTTATGTAACCTTAAATTGGTAAAACTATGATTACTGATGATGAAGATGGTTACTACCTGATGAATATCTCAATAAAAGCTAGCAAACCACCATTGATTTCAATAATGATTTGTCACATAATGTTGGCAATTTTCGACTCTAGCTTGCCAGCTAGGATGAATTCAGTCACTTTCTGGAGAAGAATTATAAAACCCGGCTGCTCTGATTGGTAGTTTTCCGTGGTCTCTCCGATCAACACCAGACGAATGCCGGAGCAGTAACCTAACAAACGGGCCACGGACCACGCGCGATCTTTCCTTCCTCTTGCGTGTCTATCCTCACCTCTTACACATACTCTTACACTAATTTGCATTACACTACCACACGTGCCGGTAGACCGGTCGGGAACTTTTGTCCCGGCTGAGGTGGTGCGTGCTGGTGGAAGATACCTGGTTGGGGAAAACCCCGCTAGTCGACGGATCCGTCAAGATCCGAAAGAACTTCTTACTTGTTACTCTAAAATGGAAAATGATTTTTAACAACTATTTGACCTTATTCAATTGATCAATGAACCAACGAGAATTACTGACAAAACTTATACTGTGTTAGATCTTATTTTTGCTACAATATCTTTGAAGATTAATTTATCAGCTGTGATTGTTCTCTCAGCATTAGTGATCTTGTGATATCATGTACGATTGCATGTGATATCATGTACGATGTGATAAAAAGGTACCCAGCCATAATGTAACCTTCAGAGATTGGCGAGCTATTCTACAGGAATTGGCGAGCTATTCTACTCTACGACAGAAAATATTGATTGGGACGTCATTTATAAATGTTCTAATATTGGTGAAAAGTTATCGACGCTAACCAGTGTTGTGGCTGATCTTATTGATGTTTTTGCATCATTAAAACTTATTCTGCGAAAAGACGCTCTTCACCTTGGATTACTGTTGGCCTCAGGCGTTTGATGAAAAAAACCTTCTTGTTGATTAAAAGTAAGAAATCTCTACCTCCAGATAAAATGTTGTATTACAGGGCAAAATATAAGCGGATGCGTGGTTTAGTTTCAGAACTTCTTGGGCACGAGCGAAGAGCTTACTTTGACGCTTTGGCTTGTTCTCCTGCTGAGACTAACAGTAATCCATGGTGGTGATCGTCTTTTCGCTGAATAAGTTTTAATGGTGCAAAAACATCAATTAGTTCATCAACTTAAGGTTGCGGATTTGTGGATTTGCGGATTTGTGGATCATAGGAATCAATCCTTGACTCTCCACCATTTGATGCTCGTGAAAGTATTAATAATTAGCTTATAAATTCTACTCCTGATTATGATTGCGAATCAACAGATGATAAACACCATTTGAGATTTTGTCGGAGTTTTCGTTTACACCGATTTTTGAACATTATCTCTATGCTATTGTACGGAGACTGAAATTGACCTCTGCTGCCTTTGATGGAGTTTCGGAGCAAATGCTACTCTTCTGTTTGCGGGTTTGTTTTTCACACCTCACACATATTATTAACAAATCTCTCCAATTGTCATAATTTCCCTGTGACTGGAAAAACGGTATGGTTATACCCCTGCCTAAAGTGTCTTCTCCACCTGCATTGTTTGATTTGAGACTGAAAACTTGTTGGCTTTTTCTTGAAAATCCTTGGAAAGACTGCGGAGATCCAGTTCCAATACCCAGGAACACGGGAAAAAAATCAAGAACATTTATAACTAATTTCCAATGTTCGCGGAAATTGAAAGAAAACATCCAGCCTCCTGGCTTCTGAGAGATAGTGTGGTTTCATTAGATAGCCACGAACTCGGGAAAAATAAACTATTTTGATTTTGACTGAAAAATACAAATATATTTATGTTATTCCACTGTTCTCATACTACGCGTACCGACTGAATTATCATGCTGAGTGCCTTATATTTTAAGCCTGTTTTACACGATCATTTTTGCATCCGTTTTTCTGCACAGAAAGTGGATGGAAAAAGGACGTTCGTTTGTACACGTTATGTTTCAGTGCCGAAACTGGATGAACGTGATTCCAGCGTTTTACAGTCATTTTTGATCTGTTTGGAATCGTGACGGAAATACTTCCTCCGGACGCCGCAAAAAGCTGTGAAGATCTAACATTAGAACATCGCATCAATGGTCAATGATTAAGTTAGGTTATATTAGGACTCAGATTGGAACTCGACGACATTAGAACAAGTACATAATTGATTTCTCACTACGTAACCACTTCGTATTAGAATTCAACACATTAGAACGCTCTCGAAACTGTACAAAAGGAATAATTCGCACCACACCCTTAACAAACCAGAGAAAGTTCCGAAAAATGACGCCAGGAGCGCCATACCCAAACGATGAAATCTGTACTAAAAAATGAAGCATGCGTAATTTTTAAATACAAATACATCCAGTCTGGTCCGTCACTTTTCTGAACCGGTCTCCCGGAATATGTGGTAGGGTAGTGTATGTTAGTGTAAGTGGGTGTGTAAGGGGAGAGGATAGGACAAGGAAGAGAAGATCGCGCACGGTCCGTGGTCCGTTTGTTAGGGTACTTCTCCGATATTCGCCTAGTGTTGATCGGATAACCCACGGAAAACTACCGATCAGAGCAGTCGGCTTCTATAATTCTCCTCCAGTCAGCGACTGAATTCGACCTAGCTGCCATGCTAGTGTCAAAAATCTTACCATTGTCGGGACTCGAACCTAGGACCTTCCGGTGAGAGGCTGCAGTGACATCAGCTGATGTCCAGAGCAATCTCTCCCGGTTGGAAGGAGTGTATGCTCTGCCTGCGGTCAGGGAAAGTAAAGCATATGTACTAGCCCTTTGGTTTATGAACCTCAGCGGCGCGAAGGAATGGGTGTCTGAGGCGCGAGGTGCCGAAGGGCAGTGGGAGGGGGGATGTGGGTGAACTCCTAATGGAAATACAATGACGTTACAAAGTCCAATGATGATATTTTATATTACCCTCTTCGGGCATACTGTAACGTGCTTCAGCTAAAAAATTGGAGATTAGAGCTCTACTAAAGACTGAGTACTGAAGACGAAGGTTTGTCCTCAAAACATTTCAACTTTCCATTAGTGCATCGGTTGTAGGATTACTGATGTTACAAGAATTATAATTTAAATGTAAGAGGCAAATATAGCAGCAAGAAAAGTGAAAGTCAAAGATGACAAGAGAATTTCAGTTGATACTCCAAGCATTAAAACAAATACCACACTACCTAGTGCTAACGAACCTTTTCGTTTCTCCATTTCAAAAGGCTTTCTTTTCTCTCCTTCCAGAAAATTCGTCGTCAAAGCTTATTTCTCATTATAAAGGTTTATTTTTTATATTTGTTTAGACTTTTTTTATACGTAATCTGATTTAAATATTTTTTCCTTTGGTTTAAAAGGTATAATATTCTGGTAATTTACTGACATTCTGGTAATAGGATCTGAACATATCGTCCTAAAAAGTAAGCACTTGTGCAACACTTATTCGTGCAATCATAGTCAGTCATAGGAACGTTTCAAAAATGCATATTCTTCGATCGATCTAGCTGTGTAAAGGTTCTGTAAATTTTAAAATAATTTTAATTTTGAGGTGGGTTATTTATATAAAATCCTAGGCCATTTTCCAAATGTTCTTGAAAACAACACTCAATATTTTTTGTTCAATTGGTGAAGTAAATCAAAGTGCGATTGTATAAAATGTTCCTGTATTCATTACATATAACTAGGGGCGTATTTCAATGAATGTCGTTTTTTCTTTTCACTTTAGAACAATGCCGTTTGGTACAGAAATGAATTGTTATCACAAAACGTAATAATCCATCTTTATGCCTATTTTTCGTCAAGTTCGACTAATAAGTCACTTTTTACAATTTATCATCATTTTTAATGCATTTTTTTGCTGATTTCTTCGATTTTAATATAATTTTAATTGTACTGGCTTCAAATAATATTTAGGGGATGCAACAAATGTTCTCCACAGAATTCGTGAGTCGCTTTTTCGATTTCTTCGCTCAGAACTTATGTCAGTCGTATGTAAGGTTCCTGTGACGCTTATGAGTGCCATTGTCGGTTCAGCCGATTTCGGAATAACTGAAGACAGATTTCCTGGTAAAGAGTCCAAACCAAAATTTTGAAACCTGAGGCCACTTGAACTAATAGGAGAAGCCTCTATTACATATTCTCGGTAACATGTCCAACAGCTTGAGTTGGTTTTGATCAATTTTTTTACGTAATTTTTCTTTGCTTTTAGGGCATTTTTCAAACATTTTAAGAATATTTTATTCATGATTTTTGGCGATGTTTTTTGGTCAACAAAATCGGTCTCCATATATAACCATTGCATTTAAAAAATTGTAGAAGTTTATTTTTTTTCAATGGGATCCTACAATTATATTATTGTAAACATTTTTTTCGTACTGCAATAGATTCTTCAGTTGGCGCATTTTCAATTATGTATGTACAAGTTTGATTTTGTTTCAAAAAAATACATTTCTCTTAATTTTCAATCATGTCAATTTTCCAATATTATATAAATTCCGTTTTCGCAAAACTGATCCACATTTTTTGTTAATTATATGGCGCAATAAACAATATCAATGGGTTTTGTTCATAATGTGGCACAACTGCTATCTTCATTGAAACCTTTGAATTTTCAAAACCTACCGAAAAGCGACCTTTCTTCTTGGGAGTAAAGAAAGACTTTGCAATGAGAGAACAATATTTCTTTTCCCATCAAAATCACTTTGAAATAAATATTAAATTAAAAATCAAAACGAGTTGTAAGTTTCAAATAATTTATAACATATTATAAACAACAATTTACACTTTCGACTAGACAGATACTACATGTAATGAAAAGAATCCCAAATTCATTGATGAATCGAAATTCTAAACCCATTTTCGAATTATTTTTCGATTTTTTTATATATTTCGACCTCAGTTTTACATTTTTAATACAATTTTCCCTCTCAGAAAAACATAAACGTCTGTGGGAAAATTCCGGAGGAAAGAAATATTGACACACATCGTTGTCCTCTGGCCGTGGTGGTTTTTGTGAGTGTGTTGTTGAAACGGAAGGTGTGACGTCACATTCTAATAGGTTGCCTCGTTAGCTTCAGATCGCTGGCGTGTGCACCGCCACAAACTGCTCGCTTCCCGTTGCGCATGTTCACACGCAAACGTGCTTTCAAAACGTGTTGACTCGGAGTAAACGCAGACGTGCTCCGGGGAATCTGCTTTGCGTACACACACGAGGAGCTGCAGCACCTAGCCTCGGTGATATTTATTTTTACTTCCTTCATTCTTCATTGTTTCCACTGGTGATGTAAGGCCTGTTTAAATTAAAGTAATAACCCGAGTCATCGGCAGTGAAAAGAAAGATCGACTGCATCGCCTGCCAACTGACAAGCAGAAAACTTGACAGCATGAAACATTAACAGTGCTGTAGAAATACCTTATCTATTAAAACTTTTTTAAAATATTTAAATTCGTAGGCTTCCAAGAAATTATTATATACTGAATCGTCTAATTCATTATTGTGTATTCAGTGTACTTTTTTCAAAACCTAACTATTCTCAATACGAATTTTAAAATAATTCATGAGAATTAAAACAAGCAACTAATTATACAAAAGAAAGCAAAGCATTCAAGCACATTCGTACTCGAGTGCGCGTCCTTTCCTTTCAACAAATGTCGATCGTTAGAGTGAACCGCTCGGTTTTAGAGCTAAAATCACTCTGCTGCATACAGCCCAATGAAATATTAAAACAATAAGAACATTGCAACCCATAATCAGAGTGATCTCGAGGCTTTGAAAGTTTCGTAGGGATATTTTGATTTTTGTGGGAACTTAACATGAAGCCTCAAAAACATTTTTAAGTTTTCTCAAAAATGGCACGTAATGTTTTGATTAAACTATGTCCTCGGATAGCATAAAGGACGTTTAAGAGAATGGTGCAAGTGTCATGTTTATTGAAATCCCCGATTTTTTAACGAAGACAGATTTTGAAATAAGGCGACGTTCAATTTTTAGAAAATAGAGTAGTTTTCCTGCAATTTTTTACGAAATATAGGCAATTTTATTATTCAAACAATTTTTTCTCATTATCCGTACAACAGGCCACGACCACGCGCTATCTTTTCTTCCTCTTCCTTGTTCTTTCCTCTTCCTTGACCTATTATCACTCCTTAGTTACACACACTTACACTAACATGCACTACACTACCACGCATGCCGGGGGACCGGTCGGGAGCTTGAGGTTTGTTCCAGCTGGGGCAGTGTCCCGCTGGTGGGATATACCTGGTTGATGGACACACAGCTAGCCGACGGTAGGTCGGCGCCTGATCTCGCCATCCAGCGGGGGAAGATCACCGCCACCTCCCGATGGAAAACATGCACCACATTTACGCGACTAATGACCTCGGTAGTTGACATACCCGGAATCACTAACAATCAATCAACCAACTATGATTTCGTAGGCTTCCGCGACCGGAGTCGTTTGATTCTTGGCTATCCGGAATAAGTGTCTGCTCGATCGACTAAGACGCGGCTCATCCCGTTAAGTCAAGAACAGTCAAGAATCAAACACTTCTTCCATCACCCTACGTGCTACTACGCAATGCGTGTGAAGCAATGGGAAGTTGATACATTGCGGATTGGAATAACCCCAACCGTGCCACTGCACACATCCATGCCCGAGGTAGGAATCGAACCCCTCGACCCTTCAAGTCGAGATTGCTAAGGAACGTCCACGAAACAAGGGTCACACGTTTAACCCGAGAAGAGGTAGCTCTTCTTGAGGATCCATACGAGGGAAGGGAAGCTGATGTTGGTGTTCGTGTTTTCCACAGAGCCCTGTTCGAAACTATTGACTTCTAGGTTCTAAATAATCGGGACTGTGGATTATGCCCCTTTTTGTTGGAGAAAGCTTATGAGAAAATTATTTTGTTACTTTCTAATTTGTATTTTGGATCTTGCTTCGTGGCAATATGCGAACGTTTTTTGAACGGAAAGATCGTTCTGTCATGATTCTTCTAGAGATTTATTTTTCAACGTTTATTACTCATGAACCTGGCCAACGAGACGATAAGCAGTGAGCAATATTTATGGGTGATTGTTTCAGAGGTGTGATGCACACGAGCCAAAAACACACTTTCGGTTCTAATGTCCCTCCGCGAATTCCTTCTTTTCCTGCTAAGCGTTCAAACGCTTCAAAATTTTCAACTTTTCAACTACATACTTCAGAAATTTGAAATAATCAGAATTGGTTAAAGATCTTGGCTAAAGTTTGGTTAAAGATATTGACAGTAATCATAAAAGAAAAGCAAAACGCATTGGATATATATTTTATTAAATATTATTCTTATTACGTATAACATTATTATTATTATTATTATTATTATTATTATTATTATTATTACGAGTAGTAATAGCAGCAGCATTACATTGGCATTGAAACTGCACAAGGCAGAAGATAAATCCCAAAGACGTCGGACTCCCCGGACTCTTCGGGATTTATACTACTCTTACTACAACTAGTAGTAGTATGAGAGACCGACATCTTCGGGATTTATCGTCTGCCTTGTGCAGTTTGCAACGCCAGTATAACATTTTTATTATTATCCATAATACGATTGGATATGAAACTCATTGATAAATTTCATACCCTTGATTTTTTCTTGAAGTCAGAGAGGCAAAAAATTATATTTATTATTCGAATATATTTTGAGTTATTTTTGGAATCTTAATAAATAAAAATTCCATTAGAATGCAAATTAATCTAATTTAGTTTGTAAACATAATGTGTAAACGTGTTAAAAATTCGTAATCTGGGGGGGAAATGCACTGGCACGGCTAAAATATTTGCATTTTCGCAGGTTGCTTGAGTGCGAGTCCGCTGGCCTCACTTGCGGGCCATGTTGGGTGACTGAACCCACATTAACTGTTGCGTCTCGCTCAGGGCCTTCCAGTGACGCCCATGACTTCCTGCTTAGCACTTCCTGTAATCCGACCGTTGTTGCACTAGGCTGCAAACTAAAATTACCATCTCTTTCGGACCATTTCTCAAACTCTTTGTGGTAGACTACTCCTGGAAATAATATATTTTTTAATTCCTTGAAAATAAATAAATATTAAATATTTTCCCTTTTTCGAATTTCCCTTACACTCTCTTGATGAATGGTGATGCAGAAATGAGATGCAAATCCGGAAATTTGGCTATAGTTGTTCCGAGAAGTGGACCCCAACCCGTTACCCACAGCAGCTAAGAATTATTTAGCTTCAAGTTTATTGACGTGTAGTTGCTCGCATCTTAACCGGTGTAGTGTTGTAGGCATGAGAAATTCTAAGTAGCCTCTTATTTAGAATTCTATACTACGATTACACGTCAAAGTATACACGATTACAGTCAAAATTGCAACTTTTAGCATCCGACCCAAAAAGAATCTTTTATATGTATTTTTTAAATATCATAATTTAGGAGACAACTGTGCATCTACGCGCAGACTGGAGTGCATTTTTTATTGCGATCCCTCGATGACTTGAAGACAATATCTAGAATGTCCAAAACAGTCTTTTATGATAGGATGTAATCTAAAATCTTATTTGATAAATTCTCTAGATGTTTGATGAGTGATGATTTGATGAATTAGTTTCATAGATTTGTTAGTTTATCTTATTATTAATAAATTATTAATAAAAACAACGTGATAAAACAGAGTGATTGTACTCTATTTTTTGCAACTTTGGTCTTTAAGAGTAATTTGTCGATCTCGTTTGGAAATTTCTAAAAAGTCTGCATTAAAAGCTTACAATATCAGTACATTTCGGAATGGACGTTGATTAAAATGCTGTGCGAACCTATACTGAACAGCTCGAGGTCTCTGACTTTCGAGAAAGTCGATAACCTCGTCGACGTATCGCAACCGAATGCAATGAGATGCTGTCCCGTTAGTTGTCCTTGTGTGCAACGGCGTCCGTCCGTGCCAAAGCGGAAGTTAATGTGAAAAGGCGCATTTTCACGGACATAGCCCGCATGAAAACTTAGTGAATTTATTTGCCATTGCTACACTTCTTGAAACCGATAAAATAATTATGTATATGTATAAAATAATTTTATAAAAATAAAATGTTTAAACGAAATTGTAATGTCAAAGTGTTAAAATAAATACGGGTCAGAGACCTCTAGCTATTCAGTAACAGTGCGCAGAGCTGGTAAATTAACACACATCCGTCAGTCTGTGAACAACACTAGTCCCTCAAGTTTTCGTAGGGTTTATTCCAAAATGGATATTCTTCGGCCGATTTGTTCGACTTGAAAAACATTCTTGAAATTTTTAGGGTTCTTTACATGAAGCACCTGGGTAATTTTAAAAATTTTCTCTAAATCAAAAATTAATCTAAACTTTTCCTTTAAATTTCTTTTAAGAATAAAGACAAATACACGTATAAATATGGTATATTATAAATATGTCTTTCATTGTTAACTCTGAATTTTCGAAAATTACAAAAGTTCAATTTCTATAACTACAATATTCAAGTCAGGGAATTATTCTTGAAATTAGGTTTTTTCTCCACAATTGAGTAACGACAAGCACATTGTTTTAAAAATATCAATACTTTTCGCTTAATTTTGTATGAAATATTGGCAATATTACAAAGTCTTAAAAACATTATTTTCTCAAAAACTGCTACAAAAGCTTTCTTCGTTTTTTTTTGTATGGATAGTGCTGTATAAGGTGACAAACTCCTTTTTGCTGCTTCTTTTTTTCCAAAAATTACTAAATGTAATTTTTATATATATCTCATGTCATTAATATTTTTATTCTCCGCAATTTGTATACATTATTATGACATTTTTTAGTGTCTGGAATGATGTCTCCAAGGTTCTCGAAATTCGAAAATTTTCTATGAACATGAGATCAAAATTCCGCCTTTTCAAAAACGGTCAAACACAATTTTTTTTTAATTCACCCAATATTTTCTTTAAATATTTGTACGGATATTGTTCAAGGAACTGAATAACGTGACATCAATGCTATTGTGGTGTATTTTTTGTTTTGTTTTGTTTTTGTTTTTTCAAAAATTAAACAAACGTAATTTTCTTAAAAACGGCTTTAATATTTCAATGAACATTTGCATCTGGGACAAATTTTGACTCTTCTATAATATTCCTAAAGTCATATCTCAGTTCTACCATCAGGGGTCCGAAAAATTAAGAAAATGTGAAAAAATGTCCTTAAGGTCAGCTGTCCTAATGTCCTAAATGTCCTAAATGGCAGCTGGGAAGCGGGTGGCGCAAAACCGAAAAGCTAGTCCGCAGCATGACATTAGGAAACTAATACGAGAAAGTCTGTGCCTTTCTGTTGCTCCACTAGTTGAATCGTATACATGTTTTAGTTCTAAAGAATTAATTTTAAATGTAAATACTCAGTTTATTTTTACCACTGGCCGAAGATTGAGTTGTTATCAATCTATAAGGATGGTTGCCCGGAAACAGTTTGATAGCGGATCTGCGGTTTTTGTAAATCTTGTACGTATGGGGAAGGTATTTTTTAGCTCATAATGCCGCAAACTGAATTATATTAATTCGAGGGTAACTAAAATAATATGATACAATAAATCTAAATGATTAGTTTTCTGGAGCTGTAAGGAGTTGAAGAGTATACTGACTCGAAGAAAACCAGAGAATATTGTAGTAGTTCTCTTGAGGCGACTGCAGCGGTAACTTTGCCTTTCCAAATAAAAATCTTACCGGGCGTATTATACGTTATTTGTATAGTGTAAAAAAACTTATGGAAATCTTTAATTATTAATTTCCAATTCACATAATTCGTTTACGAACTGCAATTTAATTAAATATCATAATACATATGTAGCCATATTTTCTAAATAGATCTCTAGCAAGAGGCCCTTGGGTTTGGATGTCGTCTTTTAGGCAAAAAATATCAACTCCAATGGTAAATATAATATATATATATATATATATATATATATATATATATATATATATATATATATACCATATATAACCATATAAAACTTTTATAGTTTACTAGTTCGTTGCTAAATCAAACGAGAATTCGTCGCTACGTCTTTAAATTTGTCTTGCATCAAAAGTGACAAGACGCATTCAATCGTCAGTTTTCAATGTAGCGTCAGATTAACAGAACAGGGCGAATCTAATTACTACTTATTATTTTGAGGATAAAAATATACTTTCTGACGTGTGATTTCAAATTAGACGTGCCGTATTTCTTGTAACATCCCTCGCAACTGTCGCTTTTGGAGAAGGTGGCCTTTGTGGCCTTTCCCGACTCCTCGCAAAAGTGACCACCTCTCGCGAAGGCCACCTTTCCCCCAAGGCAACAGTTGCAAGAGCTGCAGTAGGAAGTCTTGGACATTAAATTGAAAATCACATGTCAGAAAATATAATTTTATGCTCCAAGTACTATCAAAGCATTAACATCTCATTCCTCTTATTATGATCTATCTATTGTTTGTGAGAAATAATATATGGTTCCATTTAAAAATAAAGGATCAAATTTCTCGAAAACGAAAAATATTTCAAACCATATCTCTACATCATATTACATCCCCCGTGATCACGCATTGTTGAGCGAAAACTACATTTCGATATCGTGAACCGTTTAGAAGTTAAGGGAGTGGCCCATAGTTTGTTGGACGCTGTGTTTGTACACGTTTCCCCATTTTTTAGTACATAATTATCCGGACCCTTGTAACTAGTATTCCAAGTGATGGCTGAAATGTATTAATACGTACAGAAATTGGGGTTTTATAATTTTACATGAGTTACTGATGCGAAAAAGTTCTTGCTGTTTTATCACCATTAGTTTACATATTCATGTACAATTTTCAAGGCAATGAATTTAAGAGTTGTTCCTACTGAAGAGATTCATTTGTGATTGGATCAAATCTAGCAGGTCTGTGAATTGAACTCTGACCTAAAAGACAGACGATATATTTTGCTTTTGTAAATTGCAACCCGGAAAACCTTTGTTGTGAAGTTCCTCTTTTGTTGCTCGTCGCAGTGCCTC
Source organism: Teleogryllus occipitalis (assembly GCA_011170035.1). Lineage (NCBI taxonomy): Eukaryota > Metazoa > Arthropoda > Insecta > Orthoptera > Gryllidae > Teleogryllus > Teleogryllus occipitalis. The sequence continues at coordinate 41,636 of BLKR01015378.1, forward strand.
GATATGCAAGCAGAGTCTGACCCACTTCTTTTGTATGCTTCTGTTGTTCCACGCTTTTACATTTCGTTGCCTTGTCTGGAGCAGTCCTTTTACGCGGCAATTTTCGTGTTAGAAAACGCGAAATTCATGTTTCTGGCCTATTAGTAAAAACATAAAATTACGATTGCAGGTTTACACAGGATAACTTATTTTCCCGATACTACTCTTTTTTTGTGCGAGATGAATTGAATGATGTCGTAGTTTCCTAATACGAAGGAGGAATTGAAATTTGTGAGGACACACATATTCTGCCTAAAGGATTACAATAATTCAAACATTAATAGTACAATGTGACAACATCAAATGGACCCATCGTTTCGAAGTGGTGACCTCCAAACGCAGCTCGTAGGCGCGCGTTGGGGTGACTGCTCCCCCGCGTGTTCAGCTGCGTTGTGTCGCGTGTGGCAGCGCGCCCAGGGCGTGAGCGAAGCGCCGCTGGCCAAGTCCTCGGGTAGGGCCCATGTGTCTCAGATAGGAAAGAGTGGTCCCGCTGTAGCAGCTTAGTTGAGGGAGACAGCGGTTTTCACACCCCGAGAGACACGTTTTTTTAGATGTGGGGGTTTCTGAAATTAGAGAAACTGATCAGTTTATTTCAGCCCTCTGTAGATTTTCTATGGGAAAGAGCACGCGTACTTTTATAATATGCAATAATAATAATAATAATAATAATAATAATAATAATAATAATAATAATAATACATTGCAGACCTTTGATTATTTCAGTTCAGTTTGAACGGATTTTAGTGAGTTTTGCCGGAAGGCGAAATGGAGGATGTGTCAATATGCTCTTATCATGATTTAAAAAAAAAATAGAGTAACAGTCTCGAGTAAAATACTCTTGTTACGAAGATTGGTGCACCAAGCCAACTTCATATTCATCGTTTATAATGTGCGTAAATTTATTTTGAAAATAATATGTAGGGACAACAATGTATTTCATACATTGCAAACCTAATAAATAAATAAATTTAAAATGTAAAGGATATATAGGAATTTATTAAACAGACGCGCGCGCACGCGCGCGCACGCACGCACGCACGCACGCACACGCACACACACACACACACACACACACATTATACGACAAACTGTGTATATATATATATATATATATATATATATATATATATATATATATATTTTTTTTTTTTTTCCATTCGAAAAATGGAGCTTTGGAAGTGACACAGTGAACAGTCTTCTTGAGATGCTCCGGAGGTTGTCATATTACTCGAGTTTCTCGTATACTGTACTACTGTACCCAGATTTAAACATGGTGGCACTTCAAGGTCAAGAGCTGGAAGAAGAGGGGGACATTGGCATTCAATCGAGAGCTCTAATTCCAGTTTTCTGGTGGTACAACCAAACTATTACTGAAGAATATTGCAGATGAGTATAACCTCGTCGTATACAAGGTTATTCAGTCCTCATTGATAATACGCCGGTGCCACATCCTATGAAATGAACAGACTGAATTTGCCAAAATAGGATACTCTTCGTTTATTTTTGTAACTAATTAACGTAAATAGTTAACGTAACACGGGCTGTGGCGTGTGAACGAGCGGCTTCACCTCGCGTTAGCGGTCGCCACGTCTCTAGAAAATTCAGTTATTAATAATCTCCGCTAAGCCCCAGAAGCGAGCGGAAGACAAATAGCACGCGAGATCAACGCATCACAATTAACTGGAAAACAATTTATGAGGAAAGATTTCCAGCGGATGCAGCATTTGCCCCTAAGAGGCTTACTACGGCGTTCGGAATTCTCGATTGGTTGGTTGTTAAGGATCCCGGGCGCGTCAACAGCTTAAGTCATTAGTCCCGTAAGTGTTGTGCATGTTTTTTCCTCGAGAGATGGCGGTGATCTTCCCCCGCTGGATGGCGAGATCCGACGCCGACCTACCATCACCTAGCGGGGTTCCCCCCAACCAGGTATATCCCACCAGCGGGCACCGCCCCAGCCGGGACAAGCTCTAAGCTCCCGACCGGTCTCCTGGAATTTGTGGTAGTGTAGTGCATGTTAGTGTAAGTGTGTGTGTGTGTGTGTGTGTGTGTGTAAGGGGAGAGGATAGGACAAGGAAGAGGAAGGAAAGATCGCGCGCGGTCCGTGGCTTGTTTGGTAGGGAACTATTCCGGCATTCACCTGGTGTTGATCGGAGAAACCACGGAAAACTACCGATCAGAGCAGCCGACCGCTACAATTCTCCTCCAGACAGCGACTGAATTCGACCTAGCTGAAAAGCTAGTGATGCACTGAGGTACCGTTCCCGGTCTGAATTCTCGAGGCATTTCCTGCGCAAATGAAAGAAAACCCAGGGATATCCGAAACCGTTCTTTGGACAGATGAAGCGTGTTTTAAAAGAACCAAGAGAGATTCGCTGTAATTGCGTTGGTTGGCATTACGGATGGATTTATCATCGATCCTAACATCTTACCCAAGTGTTGGACAATTGCATGGCCGCCTCGGTCACAGAATTTGAATCTGCTGGTTGTATTTTCGAGGTTAATGAAAGACCGCGTTTGCTACCGAAGTCGTGGATCATGTTGGACTTCTTCGGCGCATCGAAAGCGAAATTAAGGGACAACCCGGCAGAGTTGTCCCGGAGGCCGTGTGGTACAGATGCCTATTTTGCATCCACGCAAGAGATTATCATTTTGAAACCTTGTAGAACCCCTGTTACACAAGGTGAAAATGCGAAATTGTGGCTGTATACGCAAATAATAATAATAATAATAATAATAATAATAATAATAATAATAGTAATAATAATAATAATAATAAAGTATCCTAAATAACATTTAAAGGATAGCGCATTATATCTCCTTTCATATTCATTAGATAAATAGGAAATAATAGCAACAGGGAATAATATTTAATGTAATATGTGGGCTACCTATATCCACAAAATGAAAAGTTTATTTTTAAAAATTGGAATAGGTTTCGCACTATTTTATTTGCACACATATGAAGAACTAAGTGTACTCTATCACAGGGTCCTGTATGAGCAACGAGGACTGAATCATCCTGTATGGAAATTTTCGTTGAAAAATTGAAGTCGTTTTTAAGAAAATGTCATTTAACCGTTACTTTAATTGCGAATTTTAACTTTTTTTTTAGAAAATTTTAGTTTTCGAAAAACCTTTATTGGAAGTCATTTGAAGCATCTCCACTCACATATGCAATAATGTATACAAATAGCCGCAAATGTGCATATTAACCTTGAAGTGCCATTATGTAAAAATCGGAGTATAGTGTTGTTGACGGACTGTGCAGTCGGACAGGCGGATATAGTGTACGTACGTATACGATAAAGTAAGCATTAAAGCAAAACTACAAAATACAAAAACAAATTACAGATTTTCGTGTCGAATGCCTTTTCGGGCTATGGCCACTACCCATCCTAGTATATGGTGTTGAGAAGTGTTCTGAAGAATACATTCATTCTGTGTATTATCAGGCGGTTTATTAAAGAAAATACGTACATTTGCAAGCTCTTGTTCTACAATATACCATTCCATTATTATATATTTATATTAGAGTATAATTTTGTAGCTGATATTCTCCTACAAAAGGGGATTATCCTATTAGCACTATCGTATATTGGAAAGTGTTACTTTTGGCCATAAAATGGCATGGCACGTCTTGTCAGTCATCTTAGTTGGATGGTAGAACGTCGTGAGATTATAAAGGAACAGAAGTAACGAAAGATTACTCAAGATATGTTGCGAGATGTGTTATGAAACAGTAGGAAATATGAACGCAAGATGAAAGTGCAAAAAAATGTAGGAAACTAGAAACTAAGTGAATACCAGATAGTAATAAACGATGTATTCCTGGTACTTCGTAGTACTGTAAGCCTAATATCGTGTATTTACACGTAGGACGTAGAAAATTCTTCTAGAATTCAGTGAGAAATACAATTATTCAAATTATCGTTTCCATGTTGTCGCGGCAGGAAGTATTATTCCGAAGGACAACATGGATAAGAGCCAAAATTTATTGCTTATTTATCCTTGAAAATAGATTTTATTACATGGCAGGGTTTTTTTGTTTTACTTTTCCTGTTTTCAAAATTTAAGTAGTATATGACAGTGTAGGGATCACAGAATTTTGAAAATGTGCACACAATTCACTTTTCCCCATAGCACGTGATACGCAGTTTTAACTGTTTTTTGACGTAAAATTTTTTAAAAAATCCTAAGAACACTGAACGTTATTATGAATCCAAAGTATCCAAAAGGGCGGTAGAATGTGCAAGAGGGGGGTTGGGGAATATGTGGCGATAAAGAATAACCCCACTTTTGTTCGTCATAGTAGTTTCTGACATCTCCACTCTCTGTTTACTTCACGTGCGTGTTCAGTTTGTGTTCTTTCTTTGCTTGCTTGCCTTGCTTCTGCACGTTCGTGAGAAAGACGAAAACTACTACCTCTTCCACTTGCATTCAAGTAGAACACAGTTTCGTTGGTAATAACTATTTTTGAATTTGACACTGTCATTAGAAGATCAAGTAACTTTAAAATATCAGTACCCATTATTACGAATTGTGATGTATGCATTGTCAAAAGACGACTTTTGAAGATAACTATTTTCTTTCTCTGATGTTCATAAATGGTAGTGTGTTCATCGAACGAATTCGTTGAAGGCTGTCGGATTTTATTATGGAATTTGCTGATCTTCAATATTGTAGTTGTAGGAAGACGCGTTTAAAAACTCACTTTTGCAATTTTCGAAAAATCAGGATTTCAACAAACATGACACCTGCGCCATGCTCTTATGCATGCTTTATGCAATCCGTGGACAAAGTTTAATCATAAAATGTGGCGTCATTTTTTAGAAAATTGTGAAAATGTATTTGAGTCTTCATATACATTTTCACAATTCACGTACATATAAAGTATCCTCAAAAATCAAAATATTCGTTTGAAACTTCCAACACCTCGACTTCATTCAGATCGATGGGGTAATGTCGATATTGGAGAACATCAGCCCGACAAGGGTTTTTTTTCTGTCGAAAATTCGCCGTTTTTCGGCGCGCGATAACAATACCTTTTCTTACATTCGCAAGACTGAGAAAGTAAAAATCAGGTGTTGAAATAAATGAGTGAAGTTTTCACCTTGTATTGAAATGCACTTATTCTTCCATTAACACTTCCTTAACACTGTCTTTTGTTCGTGGAATACTGTTCTGTAAGATATGTTGCTATTGGAAGGTATGCTGTAGGAAGGGTATATTAACCAAAATCCAAATTTAAGGCTCCATAGGTTTTGATTAAATTTTGTTGTTGGATAGTGTAAAGGACATTTAAGAGAATGATGCAGGTCTCATGTTCGTTAAAAATACTGATTTTTCAAAAATTGTAAACGTATAAAAATTTTTTCGGAGTCTTCCTTCAACAAAAATACAAAAGATAGACATTTTCCCCTTAATGAAATCTATTTCTTAAAGATAGATTTTGAAATAAGGTCATGTACAAATTTTCGAAAATTAGAGTATTGTTTGTGTAATTTTGCATGCGAGAAAGTTCGTGCTGTTTTAGCACCACGGACTTAATTTATATTCGATGCATTTCCTACTACGACCTCTACGTGTCACGTAAAATAATAAGTCTGCTTCTGTTTACAAGAAGCTCTGGAAGCACGCCAAACACACAAGTCGGAAAATTTCCAGAAGTAACCTGAGAGTTTTCGAGAGCACATTAAGTAATTACTGAAGATTTGGTAAGCGCTGCTGGTTTAAAACACTTGCACAAAAGATTCGAAAAATTTCCTTTAGCTCCGCATTTAGAAGTGAGTTTTTCGAAGAAAACAATCATAAACGGTACCCCCGGATAAGGTGGGCAATAGTTCCAACAGATATATGAGTAGTTACTCTATAAATAACATAAAAATAAGATTGTTGAATTGTTTTTTAGCTCCCATCCCAACACTCGCACCCCTCTACACCTAAAAACCTTTTTTTAAAGTTGTTTTTCCCCTCCCCAATTTAACACAATTTTATCTGATTGAAAAAAGTGTAAAAAAAATAAGAAAATGATTTTTTACTGTCATAAAAATATATTTTGACATTTTCGCAGCGCCAAATTCAAACGCAATTTTGATTTTAAAAAACAACAAAATATTTTTTACTGTCTTGAAAGCCTGGAACATGCTCGAAAAAAACTCAAAAGTTCCTCTCAAAACACAAATTTTTGTGAATTTTTTCCAGATTTGTTTGGACTGCTGGGCTATACTTAAAAAATAAAAACAATTTTTACCATATTCCCGCCTTTAAATCACCTTGGCTTTAACACTATGAAAATGACTGCAACAGTTTTTTCATTTATTTTAGTGTTTATTATACATTTGTATTCATTGAAACGCAAAAATCTTTTGGAGTGGAAGTAAAGCAGTCTGTCCCATGTTATAGATTTACTGCATGTAAAATATCCGTAAGCCTGAAAGAAACCTCTGAGCAAAATTGAAATCGCCTGTTACGTCGACAGAGATAATTCCTTTCTCCGCTAGATGGTGAAAGGAGCGTAGCGAAATTTATCTTGTCAGGCGGAAGAGCTGGCCTGATGACCTGATCCAAGCCCAAAATGGCATAATATTGAAGGTCATATGTATGGGAGGTAATAATTAATCATTCAGACGAAACTAATATACCAATCCCTTCGAACAATTTGTGAATGTATGGGTGGAATATCAAAAGAAGTTGCAAAGTAACTTAAAAAAAGTAAAAAATGTATATATTTAGAACTACGTAGTATACATTTATTTAGGAACCTATGACATTTTTCTGCAAGTTTATGTTAAAATGAATTTAGGGGTTGGGGTGAGCCAACGGCATATAAATTTCGCGCTGCACAGTTTTCTGCACTTGGCGGAGCTTTTCGCGCGAAAACGTATAACTAATTATTATTATTATTATTATTATTATTATTATTATTATTATTATTATTATTATTATTATTATGAACTAGTTCAACATTCTATATGTTCTTTAGAATGCACAAATGATGACTGCATTGACCGATTCAAAATAGAGATAGTAGCGTGTTTTAGGTCAGGTCTGACTATGAAAACGCCGAAGTTTCCAAGAAGAGTTTATTCATGGCATTTCTTTCGAACTGTTCCGAAGAAATCTTTCAATCGTTGAACGACGAAGCTATCACTTAGTGTTAAAAAAGGTTCTAGTAAAAATAGTCGCAAACGATGAAACGGTCACTCCTTCCTAAACCATGTTAGTGAGAGAAAAAACTCGCTGGTGTGCAATGCCGTCCTCCCCTACCTCCATTGATCTGCTGTTAAGTGTGTTTTTGTTATTTGGTAAAATCTTATTATAGAAAAATACAACATTATCATGAAACTGTTTAAATTACTGTTTTCAGTGATATCAGTTTTCAATTAATATGTTTTAAAATTGTAGTTTACGCAACATGGGCGCGGAACAGTTGATTCACGCCCGAGTCGAGTTTGTCGTCCGAGCATGTTAAATGACTAAGAATTAAATATCAAATAACTAGAAATATCTTTTACAAAACTAAATGGATTCCAGTGAGTGTCGCAAGACTATTGTTTGTAGGTGGTAGGATGTTATATTAAACAATGAGTTCGTCAAGACGAAAGACAACTGCAAGTCGTTACAGATGTTTCGCACACGCTTCAAGTAAGGTATTTCTAGATATTTGATATTTAATTTATATTCCTTTACTTGACGCATTGCGTTTCGCTCGCGGTGTCTTCAAAGCAGTATGCGCAAGACGGGTGCGCGGTGATTCCCGCACTCGTCTCTGTCTCTCCTCGCTTCACTCGGACGACAAACTCAACTCATGCGTGAATCACATGTTTCGCACCCTTGTTACGCAAACTACTATTTTTAAATCTGATATTGGTGGTGTTAATCCTATTTTTTAGTGAATATCCTAATTTTCAACTAATTAGAAAACACTTAGATGAGAAGTACAGTTTATCTTAGGATTACGCTATAAACAACTACAAAAAACACGTTATGAGACCACTGTCTTCAGGTGGCAGGATTTTCAATGCTCAAAAACACTTTGCCTAGTAAAGTATTTTTGGAGCTTCTCATTGTCAGAATGACTGTTGCTGGCCAGACCGTTTAGAACTACTTCCACGCTCTTGCCAAAAGTGCACAATGGAAGTCCATTTTTTTAGAATAAAACTAACTGAAATGTCACTTAGCAGCTTTAATGCAGTTACGGAAATGAATATTGATGGGGGAAGGGGAATTCATTTCGAAAGGGATATTTTTTTACATCCAACTTCTAAACGGCATTTTGCGTGGACTGTTGTCAGCAGGAGCTACGCGAACATAACCGTGGTAATGGGCGGGCAAAATGCCTAAATGCCTGGTGTTCCGCTCTGAAGTTTCGTAATATCTTAAGCCCGAAACTCTCCGCGACGTCAGTAAACTGTGCGATTCTAAATATAAATATAATTTCATAGTTCTAAATTCTGATGATTTCCCAAATATTTTAAAATTCAATTCCTACAGATACTTTAACAGATGCGAATGATCTCGAAATTTCTTCATTTCACTTGGAACTTGCAGTATCTATTCATTTATTTTGTATGAAGATAATATGTCAAATGATGATTGTTCAAGATATTAGCCTAAGAAGTATCTAGATGGAAAAAGAGTGCAAACATACGATTGTAGACGATTATTATAGGAATGAAGTGTGTACGTGCAGTTTCACGAGTGATTAATTAGTTTCTTCTTTCAGCGAAATTTTTAGTGTTTATTCTAAAAAAGTATTCTGAAAATAATGGGTTATTGATTTAGTTAATCGTAATTGAATATTTAATATTGAATTCTGTGACCTTTACATCCCCCAAATAGTTCAATGGATGGAAAAGAGACTCTTGTAACTTAGAGGTGCAATTGAAATATTTTATACTTAGCAACATCTTTTGAACAAAGCTCATTACGGTGATCTTGAAACTTTTTTTATTTCCGAGAAAATTATACAGATGCAAATACGTTTGGTTTAACTCAGGAGCGAAATTACTAGTTTTCAAAAGCTACTTGGTTCCTGTATTTATAATTCAACTGTGTACAGTAAAATAGTGGAGTATGGATTCTGCCCAGATTATTATTCTTCCCCATATTCATGGACAGTTTGCAGGCTCTAAATCAATTTAATTTAATTTAATTTAGATTGTTGGTTGTAACTAACTACGTTGCACTCTGATAGTCTCGCTCGCAACGGGAACCAGCGGATGTTCTTGAAAGTCAGATAAACTGATGATCTACCTTGCGAAACAACTTTCCACTAATATCACGTGCTAATGTATCAGTCACTGTGTTGGGAAGCAACTAATGGAGATGGAATTAGGAAGGTTGACTAAACAGCACCACTGAGAATGCCTCGTTTTCTTGGTTCTTACTGCCCGTTCTGACTCGAAGTGTGTTACATAGTAATCCTGCTTCCATATTTCGCAGTTTCATATTCGTTCTGCGATGAATTTTTTTAAACGCGTATTTGAAATCAATATACTTTATGACAGAAACAACTAATGTTGTGACTCTCCACTGCTCTTTTCTGAACAGGAAGTAGCCTTGCGTATTTTCAATGAAGCTCACATGCGTCATTCGACTAGACCACAAGACTTATTAAGTAGCATTTAGTAAATTGTGTAGTTTCAAGCTCAATAGAGTAAATGTAATGAGAGACCGTCATCGTCAGTTAATTACTAAATAATGCAAACACAAGCCCAGGAATTTCTTAAGGGGGAGAGGGAGAGGAGACAAAGTCCTTTTTGTGAAAAAATCCAATTATTATAAATTCTTTGGGAAAATAAAAGTAATATCATAGCATTTTGTAGTAAATCAAAATCATACTAGTTTATTATTTTATTAGCGGCTAAATACTGTTTTTTCTTTGGTTCAAGATACATCTCCCAGACCCTTTCTTGAATGCGCTCCTGACATAGAATTCCATATAAAAAAATCTCGGTTATTGCAAATGGTATTGCTAAAAAAGGCAAGTTTTTCTTAGCGAAAAAGAAATCGTTGGGGGAGGGGACCGGAGCATTAATATTTTATGTCGGTGTGAATTGTTCCTTACGGTTCTGTTTATGAACAGTTACAGAGTTCTGAGTGGTACGTGCTAACTCAACGCGAATTTTGACACACGGGAGAAAGCCTTAGTACGGGCGCACCCACCCGTTATTCCGCGCGACTAAATTCCCCTTTCTCCACTCGGCGGTTTTCCAGCCCACGTGCACATCTGGCTGCACAAGATTAAACACGCAAACAGACGATTGAAACCTAGCGGAGAAACGAAAAGTAGCGCTTTTGGACGACTTTCCCTCAGCCTTGCACTTCGCTCGAGAAGATCTTCTCATGAATTCTGTTGGGAAAAGTTCCCTTCTCGCGAGGTTAATGATAAGTCCTACTGACAGTGCATTGTTCTGCAGGTCCACGAAGACACCGAGATTTACCGTGAAAGTCCCCGTATCCTGAGTGCAGATTACGAATTTCAAAAAGCAACACATATTGAACTTATTTCTGTAAGAAAGAATGATCTATTCAATTTATAAACAATTCAAATCAACATGTAGTAGATTCTTGGCTGTCCGGGAGACTCCACATTCTTGGCACAGATGCCAACGTTTCGGTCGTCATATTGCGACCTTCCTCAGGACGAAAAGCTCTGTGCCACCTACAACCAAGAATCTATTTACTCCGGCCGCGGAAGACTAAGCTTGTATTTTGTAGTTTTTGCGAACATTTGGAAACTTTTGAACCTAACTCGAGCTGAATCTTTTTCTTTTAGAGTTGTTTGGCACAAACGAATCTAATCATGTTCATAAAAAATCTTATTAATGACCTCAAGACAAACAAAATATTAATGTCACTTTGATTGGGACATAGTATCAGCAGTAACAGGAGTATGACTATTAATATGTACTTATGTCACACTATCAAATATTTTATATTTACTAAACACGCCATTTTGCGAAATTTTCAGTAATAAAATTTCTTTGTATACGTCGTTATCAACATTTTTTTTCAAGGAAATGTTTTGTCAATAATGAAAAAAATCTTGGGCCCTCGGACTACTAGCATGTGGATCGCACGTACTGGTAGATTATATTGGCCACGCCTTTCCATATACAGCCGCATGTACTTCTAAACAAGATTGCCTCAGAGGGAAAGGCGGTGCATTCAGACTGGCGTCATTGGGAGGGGGAGTAGGGACGGAGGCCGGCCGCGGCACCATGCGGAAGGGAACAAGGCGGAGGCTGTTGTCAAGAGGGGATTGGCGAGCGCCCGCCCGGCGCACCAAAACACTGGATGAGCTATGCCGCCTGCCCTGCCCCGCCCCCTCCATCTCGCCCCGCGCTGTGGACCAGCCAGCGAGCGGTCTCTTCGCGCGAACCTGGCGAGGAACGTGCGGCGGCCAGAAATACGTGAGCGAAAATACCCGCGCCATGTCCTCCTCTAAACCCTGACCCCTGCCGCCTCTCCATTAGTTGGTGAACTCGGTCAGCCCACGGCTCCAGAATTATGACACTAGGACGCATTCCGTGAACCGTGCGTTTGATCGGTTGCGTTTGTTACTTTTTGTTTTGATGTATTTGTACACAGCGAACACACACACATGTAGTTCCAAAAAATGACTAAAAGAAACTTTTGACTGCTCTTAACAACTTTTCAGTGTCATTTTCGATCTCGAAAGTATTGTTTTTTTGGATTATCAACAATACACGGAAGGCCATTTCAAGAGGAATGCAACCGCAGAAGCGTATTTCTCATAACGTTGTAAGTAGCAATAAATAAATCGTTTACCATTTTGGTGGAAGCGAAGGTTTAAATATAAAGTTTTTTTTGTAATTTTTCACTTTCGTGTCAGCCTGTAAGTCACTGGAACTTTTTGAGAATTTTCAAACTTGTAGCACTGTTGTAGATTCGGAAGGTCATTAGCGTTATTTGTAAACAGCGAGAGCACTGTGTCTTCGAAAATCGGCCAACAGGCTAAGGTTCTGATGACCTAAAATCGGGTGCAATGACAGGGCTGCACGCGATATGTCTGTTTAATTTGCATTGATTTCCGTCAATTCACTCGTGTTCGTTTTTCTTCGGTTGCAGCCGAAAAAATATTTTTTTTCTTCGGCAGTACTTAGAACTGTTCTCAGAGCTTCTACGTGCTATAATTAAAATCTTCTGGACGTTTTAGAGCTATGAAGTCGTCAAAAACGTCTGTCAGAAACGTGTTTTTTTTCATCAAAACAACCTTTGACAATTTTTAACGGTGGAGGAGAGGTGGAGTATTTTTTCCTGAAATGACTCACTGTACAGAGCATTTTATCCGCAACTAATGGACGTTACACTGACATGAACTACACGATCACACATGTCGGGCGACTAGTTGGGGTCTTAGAGCTACTCCCGACTGGAGCGGTGCCCCGCTAGGAGGAGATATGTGGAGGGGGAAACAAGCCACAAGCCGACGTTACGTTCCAGCGAGGAGGAACACCACTAACCCCCGTGAAATAACCCCAACACACGCGCAGAACTAATTACCACTGCAATGGCAGTTAGTTCTGCACGTTGTATAATATTTGTTGTAATTTAATCTGTGATTAAACTACACCAAGTATAAACCTTCTAAGTGATTCTGTTTGTTATTTAACCCTTTCAAAAATTTAAATGTTTACCCCCGTTCAGTACCGAACTTATGATGTAATGCCGAATTAAATATTATCCCCGCACGTTTTCTTGACCCCTTATTACGTTAGATAAGAGGGGAGTGGGGGGTTTGATTATTTTGTTGACAGGACTATTATATGAAATCTGTAGTTCGTTTTTAAATACTAAATAGTTTCTATTACCGGGAGTAAACATTTCTGGTTATCGGAATTTGCCAACAAAGCTTGTTGCTATCATTTATTCTGAATTGAACTAATGCTAGTAAAGGAGTAGGTATACCGGGGCTCAAGAAAACGTGCGCCTATAATCCCTGGCCGTTAGAAGTTTGGTTCCTGTACAAAATTATTACAAAGTGTGAATTGTTTGCACAGGTACAAGTATTTTCTAGTACTCAAAAGGTAGTTTTGTAATCTTCAAGGTGCCTTTCTCACAAAGTCGGGTCGTTGTGCTACTGATATAAGGAATTTACCGTACGGGCGTATCAAACAGATTGAAGATGGAATATGTTGCATTTTGTAGATTTTTACTCTGAAAGAGGGATTTTCATCGGGATTGGTATCGATCCCGTGGGTTCGATGAACTTTTAAAGGGGGACGAAGATTAAGCGGTTGTCTGGTGTCAATAGTCGAAAATGACTGGGCGACTGACGGGTAAAATCAAGATAAAGATGCCAGTTATTTAAAAAAGTATTAATGAAGTGTGTAATTAATTGTTCTCTACACAAAAATCCAATAATAATTTACAAATTTCCTCCTTTTGTTTCGATTTATCGTTCATCGTTAAGATATTGAAAAAAATCAAGAAATACATTTATCCCATTACTCTATTGCACTAGAAAATATTCTTCGCAATATGCACTGCAGAAATGTTATGGTCAATTCTAAAAATAATACTCTGTATTTTGTAACCACTGCACAACAATGGACATTAGTTACTTCTACTCAGGAAAGGAAACGCCTACGATTATCGGAGATAGATGTATTTACGTAAATATTGGATTGTTATATGTACAGAGTCGCACCGAGGTTTTTAATTGAGGAAACCGCTGGTGTAGTGTTCAATCGACTTGATGTTTTCTTCAAAGAAATTTTTCATTTACGCTGATTATAAAATGTACCGAATTTACGCAAATCTAATGCGCCGACTCTAAGGCGTATGCTATATTAATAACTTAAAATTATGAACAAAGAGTTTTATCGAATGTAATGCGTATTAATGACAAATTAATGGGTACGGTAATTTATTTAAATTTATTTAATACAACAATGGTTCGTAAGACGATCTCTGTTTCCCCACCATCGTAACTAACAATCCTCATTAATAGGCCAATGTCAAATGAAGCGAAGTTGAATTTGTACACTCCAGCAATCCATTGAAACGTAATAAACGAAAAAATTGAAGTTACTGGCGTTCTGCGAAACGGATTTGTACTCGAATCTAATGTGCGCCACGATTTTGACCACTACATTTGGTAAATACTAAAAGGGCGCATTAAATCGCGTAAATACGGTATTTTTATTTGTTGACTTGTGGTTAACATTTGTAACGTTAAAAATTGATTTATCGAATGACTTTCGTTAGTATGGAAAATTAGTAGATGCTTTATTTTTTTATTATGCATCATTGGCTTCTGAGGAGGGAGGGAGGGGGCGGGCTGAACCCCTATGAGGCCCATCTTCGTAGTTGTGCTGTGATTACAAAATGAGTTCTATTTTAGAATTGGCCAAACATTTCTGCAGTGCATATTGCGAAGAATATTTTCTTGCGCAATGTTACGTTGTGGATTCAATTTCTTGATAACCCCCCCCCCCACACACACACACACACACTTGGGTGCGTTACTGTATATGTTAGTCGGTTTTGTTGAATTATTGGAATTATGTATATTGTATGTTACAGAGTGCTTGCATGGGGTTGCAAGGGGTTGCATTTCACTCTATACTCTTAAAAGGAGGCGATGAGGTTGGGAACCTCTGCTGTAAGCAAATCTACATGGGCGCGCCCAGCCCGTAACAAGTTTTACGTTGCAATACACTTTACCTTCGGGTGTTCGGAAACTGTTCGCAGCTCTGGTTTTAGGGGGATCGAATGATACATTTACGCTATAACCTACAAACCTTAACCTACCTTTTTTTAGGACTTCAATTGCATATTGGGCAGTTTTGCTCTTTCTGGTAGCACCGGTAGTCAGGAGCGTGCAAAAATTGGAAATCAATGTAAAATTATGGTGACTATTTGATATTCTTTGCTACCTAATCGCACGAGTTTGTCTTTGTGGATAACCTCTTAGCAATATTAGAATGTTTACACACACACACAGTACCGAGTTTATGATGTGAAAGACATTTCTGGGCTTAGCTGTTCGAAGTTTGATTCCAGTACAAAGCTGTTTTTACTTTTCAAACAATTATTTAAAAAGTGTGGAATGTTTGCAAAGTTCCAGATAGTTCCAGATTATTGCAATTATTGCAATATAATTATTATATTTCTTAGTGTTTATCACATTTTGGAGTCTCGTTTCCCGGAACCAACCTGGTGTTAACTCCTCCACATCTAAGGATCTTGGAGTGCAGAAATGAAAGCGGAGACTTACCTATGTAATAACTGGGCTTCGAAATCCTCTCTACACACGTCTGACGAGAGTACTCGCTTGCCTCGCGAACTTCTTCGTTGTGCAAGCGAAGGAAGCATAGCAGTGATGTAACGAGGAGTGTAACGGCATATCTGATTTTCACATCGTGCGGACTGAGGTTAACGACCTACTTTGGGCCTCCATTGATCTGCTCCTCTGGGATATTAAAACGTATTTCAGCAAATTCCTAGGATGTCTGTGTTGTAAAATTTTCACAAAAATAGATGGGGGAGGGAGAAATTAGAGAAAATCAATGAATTTGATGGTGAAACATCGACACTGTGTGGTTGCAATAAAGGAGTATTGCTGTGTTTATATGGAAAGTCGTTCGAAATAGCGATGAGCATTTTAGTCTGAATCATTTACAAGTATGGAAGTTCTTTCTTAGTTGAGAGAACACTTACGAGGAAGTCAACTGTCTAAACTTTATGAAAGCGTTGTAAAGAGTTATCTGTTATAATATAAGCATTCATTACAGAGTACAGAATGAACACGTTTCTCTAGAGCGTTATTTCCATGTATTGAATGTTTTCGCCCCATCGAGAGAAAGCAGTTTTTCTTCTATTTCTATGCCCGTTGTGTTACTCCTAATTTCTTAAGGAGCATTATTATGTCGCAGTGGCTTTATATGCGCAAGACCTTTTTGATGATGTCGTGAACAATGTCGTTATCGCTTACTACGTTATTGATCTTCCTATTGGCATGTCTGACCGGAAAGACTATCGCAAGAAAACTCATGAAGAATTTTTCAAGTTAAGACCAGACTTGGTTAGATTTACGGAACAAAACACTTGCGACAGGCTAAGACATACTATCAGCAAACCAGTCATTAGCTATTTAGAAACAAATCGATACGGAATTAAATTTACAGTAATTACTTTAAGAATGTACCTGTTGTGAATGTGCACATTCAAGAAATGACTAAATTAACAAGAAAATGATCAAGACTAAATGAATTAGAACAGAATAATGGACAAGTCACAAATCAAATGATTAGATGATCAGATCAGATGACAGCAAATACAGAACAAGTAGTTCAGATTAGAAGAGAATTGGAGAAAAATATCAATGTATTTTTTAAACAGATCCCAACTGTTGAAAACCTCTACCAAAAATACACCCTAACAAAACCGCATTTCATTTTCTTGACATCATTAATAATATCTTTGCAGAAAAACGTATTGGGACATTAGCGGCGCTATAACTACACGCATACTGTGCTGTTATTACTATCCTTACAGCCAAAAATGTAGTACCCAAACCCAATAACGGTTCAGGCAAAAATGAAACAAGAACCCCGAAATGGAAGCGGAGACCCGAAAACGAAATAAGATGGTTTAGTAGTCAAAGTCTGTAATTTAGTTTTTTGGAGAAATAGGTGGGAGAAATGCATACAACACCTGAAGGACAGTATCCACAAAATCGTGAAAGGTCAAAAGATCAGAATGAGAGATGAAGATTTCGTGTGCAAATTAGATGTCCATATCAACAACTTGGAACAGAAAGTTGCAGCAGTGTGGAAAAGGCCCCGTTGGTACATCTCTAACAAAAGAAAAGTAGTAAATAGAAACTTGGCCTCAGTTAGAAGCAGTGCTACCACAGTCTGCCTCCAAAAGGTAACAAACAATGAATCTCCATATCTGACGTCGATTGAACAATTCTGAAGTACACTTTGGTCACAAACTGTAAATACATATAACACCCTAGCATTATAGTCACCAAACGAATCATTAAGATTTGCCAAAAATATGGTAACACCAACACAGGAGGACTTGAAATATATTACGAAATCTGAATAACAGCCGGACCAGATGGAATTCAGAATTTCTGGTGAAAGTACTTTGCGTTACTCCATACACAACACATTGGCATCCTTAACCAGACCTTTGACAGCCCAGCTGAAGGACCTTCATTTCTTTGCCAGGAAGTTTCCTACCTAAACCCCAAGAATTCTGAAATAATCAAACCCAAAAATTATCGGCAGATCATCTGCCTCAATACTCTTAACTGTGGCGTGGCGTGGTTTCAAGGTGACACATTAAGTCCACTGTGATTTCGTTTAGCAATTAATACTGAATCAATCTGGTCTGGGATTCAAACTCCTCGATGGAAAGGAAACCCTCTCATCATCGATCACTTTTTGTTTTACATGGACGACTTAAAATTATTTGCAAAAGACAAAAATGAGTTAAGCAGGAGATCACATCATAATTCGGCAAAGATATACTCATAAGTTTTGAAACAACGAAATGTGCCACGCAGCTAGTTAAAGGAAGAAAAATTGAATCCTCAAGTCACTAAATTATTTAGCGGATTTTAGCCCAATAGAACAATTACAAACATGACAGTTAAAAGTATTTAGGTTTTAATATTATAAATCAGAGACAGCAAGTAGCAGTTATATGTTTAGGCTCCGCCTTTACAAAATGCTTGAATCGAAGCTGATTTCCAAGAATAAAGTAAAAGCTACAAAGTCCTGGAGTATCCCTGTGATGACTTATTCCTTTGATATTGTCAATTAGTCACAAACACGTCTTGATAACATGAAGAGAATGATACGCACTACGCTCACTAAGGACAGAACGCATCAATCTAAATCAGTTCCTGAAAGCCTCTGCATTCCCAGGATAACAAGTAGTCGTGGTCTATTAAATCTGAGAGCATTATGCAACTGCCAGGTAACAGGTCAGAAAAAGTACTTCATAGTTACGCAATCTGAACTGTCCACTCTACATAAAGCAGTATTATATGTCAATGGTTACTCTGCCTTAAATCTCTGCAACAATACATATTACCCTAATATCACGTCAGAAAAGGAAAGATTACAGGTATGGAAGTCCAAATCTAACCGTGGTAGATTTCCTCGTGCTCTTGAAAATGCCAACTACAACGCTTCACTCTGTGGCTCAGAAATGGGGCGCTACATAGAGATACTAAGGACTTCATTCAAGAAATTCAGAAACAAATTATTTCAACTAATTCCTACAAAAGATTTATTGAAAAACTAGATGTTAATAACGAATGTAGAGTATGTCATCGGCCATCAGAGATAATATCACCTGATCACTGGATGCATAAATCTCGCCAACACAGAGTATCTGCTCTGGCGCAACCTGACGGCAAATATTATATACCAAGCACTGGCAACCAAACATAAGCTACTGGCAGGAGAGGAAATCTCTCACGAATACAATGCCAAACCCGTTATAGAGAGAAATCATTTCAAAATGTATTATGACCTTCCAGTACATACTGATGAAACGATAAGCAAATCAACTAGACTTTCCACTGCATAACGTACAGGAAAAGAAAACTTGCATAATTAAAGTTACTCATTCTGCAGATCATAAAGCAGAAACAGAAAAATTTCCAAATACATTCCCCCTCAAAATAATAATAATAATAATAATAATAATAATAATAATAATAATAATAATAATAATAATAATTTATTATTATTGTTTTTATTATTATTGTCATTTTGGATCAATAGCTATTTAACCTATTCTTTATTCCATTACATGCAATTCCTTTGCAGGATATAGGGTAACCTTGAAATTTATTTTTGAATTCCATTCGCTTTCACACAATATGAGTGTGCGTAAGTATTTCCTAGCTTTTAAAGTCAAGGTTATCAGACCATGAAATGTCAAGATTATAGAAATTAGGTAACTGAACCGACTTTTAACTTTTTATTTATTCCAAATATGAAGAAGTGTTAAGTGTGAAAATTCGAAATCGATATTTTGATGGATTCTTATTCATCTGCTCATCAGTTATTGGGGACCAATACATTACACTCTGGAACTTTATAAATGTGTTTTTCTTCTCAACTCCCCCCTCTCTCTCACACACACACACAAACATTTCTCTCAAGAAATGTTACAAACTTCTAAGGAAAGTATGAGGTCGTAGCTCATCACTTTTGGCCAATGCTTGACGACTTTTCTACCAGTCTGAGGCAAATATAACATCGAAACTTAGTTTTATGAAATTTACTCACTACATATTCATTGGCAAAAATGATCATCTTCGACCTTATGCCACAGACATTTGTATCATTTATTTTGTGGCCTCTGCTGTCAACGTTCCATGGGCCCATGGTCGCGTCTAGTTAGGGCGGCCTCGGCGACGATGTAAGGTTAGCTTATCAAGTTCGCGAGTTCAAACTCGATTGATTGTGTGTGATTCCCGCCGCGTCAACTACTGAGGTAGTTAGTCCCGTAAGTGTAGGGATTTTTACATCGGGAGGTGGTTGTGATCTTCTCCCACTGGATGGCGTGATCTGACGCTGACCTACCGTCGACTAGCAGGGGTTTCCCCAACAAGGTATCTCCCACCAGCAGGGCACCGTCTCAGCCGGGACAAGCTCTAAGCCGGTCTCCCGGCATATGTGGTAGGGTAGTGCATGCTAGTGCAGGTGTGTGTGTGTGTGTGTGTGTGTGTGTGTGTGTGTAAGGAATGAGTAAAGGACAAGGAAGAAGAATGGAAGATCGCGCAAGGTCCGTGGCCCGTTTGTTAGGGTACTGCTCCGGCATTCGCCTGGTGTTGATCGGAGAATCCACGGAAAAATACCGATCAGAGAAGATGGCCACTAGAATTCTCCTCCAGGCAGCGGCTAATTTCGATCTAGCTGACAAGCTAGTATCGAAAATCCTACCGCCGTCGGGACTCGAACCTAGGACCTCCCGGTCAGAGGCACTGCAGTGACATGTGATGCACTGAGCCACCTCTCCCGATTTCAAACTCGATGGACGCCTTGGATTTTTAAGAGGAAAATTGCTTCATACGCCTTCCTTCGCAAGGGATGTAAAACCGGCTTCCCACATTATAGATTTACTGCGTGTAAAAGATTCTCACGCCGAAAAGAAGCCTCTGAACAAAATTCAAATCGCTTATTCCGTCGCTCGATTGATACCTCCTTTCTCCGGTAGATGGTGAAAGGAGCGTGACGAAATTTGCGTGGTCAGACGGAAAAGTAGTAGTGATGACTGAGCCTCGCCGCTTACAAAAATATAACATTGATAGATAGCACTGCGCTGTGCTCCGTGGCACCGTGAGAAACGTGCTCTGATGTCGCCAGCCCCACTCTGTAACGGGCCAAAGGGTGGTGTTTCACGAATTTTAAGGAAACATCGGTACAAAACCCCCGTACATGTGCTACCGTTTTCCCGTCACTTTTGTATCAGTTATTAAACTAACACATTTATTTCTTTTCGATGGAATATATCGTTTAGTACAATCACGTTACAATGTTTTTTTCGG
Source organism: Teleogryllus occipitalis (assembly GCA_011170035.1). Classification (NCBI taxonomy): domain Eukaryota; kingdom Metazoa; phylum Arthropoda; class Insecta; order Orthoptera; family Gryllidae; genus Teleogryllus; species Teleogryllus occipitalis. The sequence goes on from BLKR01015378.1 coordinate 62,229, forward strand.
ACTTCTGCTAGTTAAAATATCTAAGCTAACTTCATCTATACATTGAGAAGGATACTCTAGGGAAGAACCTGGGGCTTAAGTGTCATGGTTGGCTAACATTTTGAGAAGAGCTTCAAACGGGAATCTATTTTTTATTCGCGTCTGGGTTGGATTTTTGGTAGTCTGAAATAGGATGCTGCTGATATGTCTGTTAGGTTTTGGTAGAAATTGTGTGATATATGGGCTATTTGATTTATTATTGTATTGATATTTAATTCGGAGTTGTTTATTACTTATCAATCAGGGGACATTTGTGATTAATATATTAAATTTATTTTGAATTACTTGCATTTTGTTTTACATTTGTGGGGGCTGCGTTTGTCCATATTGGGCATGCGTAGAGCATTAGTAGACTTATTATGGTTTTGTATCTTGTTGTAGAGTTTGTGTATGACAGGGATTTGTGTTTGTTGATCAGCGGTCGGAGTTGGAATAACTCATTATTTGCTTGTTTAATTTTGATATGTATAGGGCTTTTCCAGGTTAGTTTTGTGACCAGGTGAAGTCCTAAGTATTCCGATGTCCCGGTGTTGAGGAGTTGCTTATTACTGACGGAGGGGGCAGGTAAACTTTCTGAGTGAGAAGATATTTGCTATTGTTTTGTCAGGATTAAGTTGGATTATCCAAATGTTTGCCCAGGTTTTAATTTTAAGTGGATTGGGATTTGTCATCGGAGGATATTTAATGAATATCCTGAGGCAAATAGGGCTAGAATATCTGAAATGTATATGTTGAACAATGTTGCAGATAAGGGGAGGCTTGCGGGACGCCTGCTTTGACAATGTGTGGGGTGGAGTGGTAATTGTTGACTATTACTGAGAATGTATTACCTGTCAGGAAACTTTTGATGACGGGAATAATGTAAATTGGAATTTCACCTTTTTTAGTTTATAGCTTAGGCTTGGGTGCCAGATTCTGTCAGATGTTTGCGTAATATCCGGGAATGTAGATATTGCTTTTTCTGAAATACAGAGTAGATGTGTTCTGTTATTTTAAGTAGTTGATGGGCAGTTGAGAGGTGAACAATGAATCCGAATTGATGTTTGGGAATTATATTAATGTTTTTAAGATGTTGGTTTAATCTGACAAGAATTCATTACTCCAATATTTTAGCAATAACGGGTAGTAAACTGATGGGCCTGTAACTGTCTACTTTCGAGTGGTTTTTGTTCGATTGAATGTTTCCAAGTTTGGTGGAAGTATCCAGTTCATAAAATTGAATTATAAATATTTAGGAAGGCTAAGGCTAACGGTAGGAGATTTTTGAAGAATATTGAACTGATTTTATCGTGCCCGGGGGCTTTCTTATTTGGAAATTTCTGAATTAGTTTCTTTGTTTCGTGAGGAGAAATGTATTTTATTCTGTGGGGTATTTTAAAGATGGGGGAAGAGGCTATTTGAAGGATTTAGGGGTGTGAAAAGGAGAATTGTTGGGCGTAACGGTATTTTGGAAGTGTTTCGCTAATGCTTCTGCTTTGGTGATAGGAGAGTGTATATTGCCCATGTTTGTTGATTGAGGTGGAATTTAATTCTTTTTAGTTTTTTAATTTTTTATTGCCATAGAGAGTTATTTCTTACAGAAATTAGCAGCTTAGTAGCAGGTAGATGTTGGCTTAGTTTAGTTTAAGGGACAAGAAATTTGTTGATATTTTTTGTAATTTGTTTACTTCTTCAATTATTGTGTTATTGAATATTGATATTGCGTCGTCAATGTCTGTTGGAAATTTTAATGTTTTAAACGGGGTGATTGAGAAGTTGATATTTCTGTTAAATGTTTTTCAATTTATATTAAGTGTGCTTAGGAATATCGAAGAGGGTGGTGTTAGAGGGGGAACGGGGAGACGGGAAGAGATAATGACTGAGATGTGATCAGAATCCAATTCATGGTACGTAAGCGACTTTAATTAGGAACTGAAATTTGTTAGTGCTATGTCGACAATGTCTGGATTTTTCTGGGAACCAAAGGGATAGTATATGAGATGTGGGCGAGCAATAATAAAGAAAGTTATTTGTTATTGTTAGTTACGTTCGAAGTTGCGTGCAGAGTTAGTGACTCAACATCCCGTGGTGCTTAGCATTGAGGTCTCCTCTGGTGATTGTTGGGGTGGGTACTTGCAACAATGTAGATATATTATTTCTTATTTTAATTTTGGAAGGTTTTTGTGCTGTTATTATGTTGAGAGGAATGATTTTATTTAATGGAATTTTAATTGTTATTGTTTCAAGGGGTGGGTGGTGGGATGAACTGAAAGTATTGGACGTTTTGTTTAAGATTAGGACACTTCCTCCTCCTTAATCATTTTCTCTGTCAATCTATATATTTTAAAACCTGGGATTGTAAAGTTCATTATACTATTGAGATGAGTTTCTGTTCATCAAATAGATTTGAAACGATAAACACTAAAGCTCATAGATGAGGAATCAGGCACACATGCAACCCGCGACATACATAGTACGTTGTATCACACTTAATCGTTGTTTATAACTCAGAAATGTTGCGTCATAGAGCTTTGAAACCAGATTTACGTACACCCAAGTGAGACACAATTCATTTTCTCCATACCTTAATCTAAGTTTTTGGCTATTCTACTAAATTTTGGAAGGTTTCCTCGTCATGAATTGCCAGAAACGCTGAAATTTGGATTTCAGTGCCAAGCTATTTCCACTTTTAAAACCATTATTGCATCCTTTATTGCATGATTTTTTATTTTTACTTGCAATAATTATTTGTTATTACATTTATTTGTTTTAATTAAGGGGGGGAAATCAAAAGTAAATATTTCACGATTTAAGAAAACAACTTATTTTTCAAATCGTATATGTGATAAAATAAGTATCAAGCAAGTCAATAAAATAAATATCACTCTTATTTTAGTTTGATTATTTTCCTAAAAACGTTTCGTTTCTGATATACGGAAACAGTTTGTGTTACCAGGAACTTCGGATTCACGACGCCACTAGATTACTATCACTTCATCTTGTTATCTTATCGCATTTACCGCCTAACAAAACATGGGGAATATCAGGTGTATTATAAAATAGTTCATAAGTAAATTGTTAGAATGCGTTTATGACCTGAAAAACATCGTGTTACAGCTGGAGCCGAACTGTTTCTGCGGATTGCAATGTTTTGCGGAAAATCTTTTAGGTCCTATTACATTTCCAGGTGTTTTCCCCCTTTGGGTGTAAAGGTATTCAAAACTCCTGGTATCATCTGCCAGAAAATCGTTTTCACTATCCGTCGACGTAACATTTATGAAAGTATCGTAATAAAAAAAGTGATTAAATTATATGCGGATCAAGCATGACGCTTGCCATGCCATCGACACTCCCCATCGGAAGTCATAATAAGACCATCTAGAGATACCCGTTACATTAACTGTACAGAGGGCCAAGGAAGTGGGTAGTTACTGGAAAAGGCTGAAAGAGAATGTTAACATCCTCTAAGCCTAAGCAGATTAATTCTGCAGGGTTTAAAGAACGGGTTAAATGTTTTTTTTTAATTTTCGAAGTAACTTTCAGATTATCAAGTAAGTGCATAAATCTATGTCGAACATGTAGAGATTGTCTGGGGGAAAAGTGAGAAAATGTAGGGGTCGATTTAGGGAATATACGGGAGTACATACCGAAAGCGTCCAATGAACATAGAGAAAATATGTGGGAAACACGTGCGAAAACATGCGGGGGAACATGTGACAAACTGGCTTGGAACATGCGAGGCAACATGCGGAGAACGTGCTGGGAATGTTTGGGGAACATGCGGGGGCGGTTGAGCCAGAGTTATTTCACTAAATGGCATACATTTAAATGGCCATTCTTACTTAGATACTTGACCTCAACGCAAAATGGAGTGTTCAAACAATGAAGTAATATTTTTTAAAGATTTTCAATTTTTAAATAAATATAAGAATACTATCTTTTTTATAGTAAACACAATATTTACCCGAAAAGTAAGTAAAGTAAGTGGGAGGTGAGGGAAAGGAGACCATTTTCGGTCAATCATAATTTCTTCGGTATCATTCATTAATACTATATAATTAGTATCAAAAAAATTGATTTCATTGAAACATACTTCGAATATTTTGCTGGGCGTACAATATTTTGTGACGTTATAATAATAATAATAATAATAATAATAATAATAATAATAATAATAATAATAATAATAATAATAATAAAAATTGTCTTTATTTGTGGCGAGGCTCAGGCCTTAAGGCCTGCTCTTCCGCCTAACCACTTCGGTTCTTGCGTTCTTGATTTTAAGAAAAACATTAATGCAAGGTACTAGATAACAATTTATAGAACAAAAGTTAATTACAATTTTAGTAAGTAAGGATGAATAGACCGCGAGTAGGAGGCGAAGGAGCTAATTTTCCGGGTAGATAGCCTTTTTTCTTAAGAGTACCCTTTTGATCTTCTACAACTATAATATAACATCTCTGTGAACGAAAGTGGGAAAGTGTAATTGAAATTTGTTTGAATTCTCCAGCATATTCTACACGTATTTCATCGTTTCAATGAGTTATCAAAGAGATATAAACATTTGTTAGTTTTGATAGTCAACGGTATGAGCAGTAAATGAGATTTGGGTAGTTCTTTTTGCTATTTCACAAGAATAAACTATTGTCACCAGAAACAACGTACGTTAGAAACCAAATAAATTATTGTTTCCGTAGTTGCATTGGATGAATCTTGCGTCGCAATGTTTGAAGAAAAACATAAGTTAACCTTGGAAACTATTTTATTAAATAATAATATTTAGTTCACATAGTTTTTGCTTTCCAGAAGAGGATTAGAGTTTCAAAAATAGAATTTCAGGCGAACTTTAGAAATGCAATCAAAACTTTCATCCGTTAAGAAATATTACCTTAAAGAGAAACTCATTTGATATAATTTGTTTAGTGCATGTTCAACAGAATTTATAATTTTCATATATTCATCCAAGGCTTGGGTATTGGCTCTATTTACATGCTTAGTTTTTAATTAACATTACGGAAATAGTAGAAATAATAATTACGAGTTTATAATTCATGTGGTTCTTTTGTTACAGGTGAGTGTCCAGGTCAATTAAATGAGCTCCTTGTGGTTACGGGAGGATTACCTCGGTCGACTGGAAAATAGACCGTAAGTGCTCTGTACTTGCCAGTCATGCCGTTTTTCTTTTGCTTTACGTAACTGTTATTGCACAAAATAATCTAAGTAGAATGTAATATGTAATCAGTGTAATGTGTAATCAGTGGCGTAGACATCAAATGATGTGAGTGATGCAACTTAGGAACATCCCCCAAGATATTTGGCTCTTTTGAAATGTCCAGTAAAATTTCTTTTTCTCTGTTTTAAGTATGTCTCTTCCTTCAATACCTCTCGTTATTTCCGTGCACTTTCCAAAAGTAGTTTGCTGCGAAAGTGCTTTGTTTTTCTTGAATAATCGAACAGTATAACGTGATCTCACTGAGAAAGTCATAAGTTTTGTAACTGTAATAATTATAATCGAACAGGTTTTGTGAAAAGATGAGGCATGGCGAACACATCGTTTGTGCCAGGATGATTTGCATATGGCAGGAAATGAACGGATAAAGAGATTGATTCCAGAATTGAACATAAGTACATTAACTATTAAGGTACATTTATGTTCATATGCTTATTGTGCATAAATTATATTTAGTATTAGAGCAAAATGTTTTTATAAATATATTTTGATTACGAAGGAAACAAATCTATTAAACATAACCTAAGTCCATTTGTGCTCGCATGCTGAAGAAATTGCATTTAACAGTTGCAGGTTTTCTAGAATGTCTGCTTATTCCTTTATTATTTATATGGAATTACATTAGGGAAATCAAAAAAATATATAAAACTACGAACCTTTATTAATAGTATATATCTCATATTATTAGATATCCAAAAAGATATGAAAACAGAGGTTTACGTAACAAGGGCGCAAAACAGGTGTTTCACGCACGAGTGTAATTTATCGTCCGAGCATAGCGAGGACGACAAAGAGACGAGTGCGAGAATCACCTCGCGCCCGTGTTGCATAAACTATTTTTTAACACGCCGAGAGCGAAGCGCAATGCATCAAGTAAAGGAATATAAATTAAATACAAATAACTAGAAAGACCTGACTTGTGCAAAAGTACATGGAGTCCAGTCCGTGTCGGAACACTATTGACAGTAAATAATAAAAAAAAGTCCTTGTCAAGACGAAAGACATTTGCGAAACGTTACAGCTGTTTCGCACACGCTCCGCGATGTTTCGCACACTGAAAAAATGAGCTGTTTCGCATACAGAAATCTAGTGAGGAACCGCTTTCTCGCTCGGCGTGTTAAAAAATATTTTTTTGTATACCATCATTATAAACGACCCTTTTCGATACCCCGAATCGTGCATAATCCAGTATTTTATCGCACGCTACATGACGTCATCGCCATTATTAAACGCGACATGACGTCATCACACATTCAGCCAATAGTAGCGAGAGAATCGTGGGGAGGTAGAAGAAGACGGAACAGCCGACCACCGTTTTCTCGCACGGATGTCAACAATGCCATCTTGAATTTGATTTCCAGAGGGCGTTGGATGTCAAGCACCCGAGACGTCAGAAGAAAGTTGTTTCGCGAAATTAAGTTTGATTCTCTTGTAAATTTATAATGCTGTTATACAAAAAAATAGCGTATGCAACTCGTTTATAATGTTGCTTTATTGCATTCGTACAAATTTGAAAACTCGCTCCTAACGTCGCTCGTTTTCAAAACGTACTCATGCAATAAAGCTTAACATTATAAACTAATTGCATAAACTACTATTTTGTATACCAGTATTATAAACGTCCATTTCTCTTTCAAAAAATCGTTCATGATCGGGCATTTTACGGGACAAATGATGTATTACATTTTACGGCACGAATTATAGCGTTATTACACATTCAGCCAATCGCAGTGAGAGAAGGGAAGGAGATAAAAGTAAACGGACCACCGTTTTCTCACACGGATGTAATAAAAACCGAGCCATCTCATGATAGTTGTTTTTTAAAACTAAGTTTGAATCTCTTAAAAATGTATAATGCTGTTATAAAAATAACTTTTGCAACTCGTTTATAATGTTTTTTTTCAACTTGTACAAATTTGAAAACACGCTCGTTACGTCGCTCGTTTTCAAAACATGTACTCGTGCAATAAAGCTAAACATTAAAAACTAATTGCATGAACTACTATTTTTTCATTTTATATGTAATATTCTCTTCAAAGTGAACGTTAATTTCATTCAGGCATTTAACTTTCTTGTATGCGTATGTATGAACGGAGTAATTTAAATAATTACAAGAAAGTTATGTATTTCTGCGAAAAAAAACCTATTTCGAGATTTTAATGGAATTATATCGTGTCTCTGTCGTTGTTTCTCTCTGACTGTCTGTCTCTGTCGTTCGTTCTCTTTCTCTCTGACTGTCTCTGTCGTTCTCTCTCTCTGTCGTTCTTTCTCCTTACCTCTGTCTATGCCTATGTCTGGCTGACTTTGTGTGTCTGTCAACGACATACTCGTAAGCACGTACACTGTTCGTACAATTTATGCCGTAATTAAACTTCTCCAATGGATCTTGCTCGACTCGAATCCCTGCAAGTTTAACATTAATTCCTTAAATGTTAGGGGTGCTTTACATGAAGCACCTGGGACATTTTCAAATTGTTGCAAATAATGTCTTAATTTTCAAAAATTAAGAATATGGAGAAAAAATGGTTTTTTTGTTGATAAAACGTGATGTTCCTCATTGTAAATATTACACGAGAGTAAAGTAAGTCAATGTGTTAGTTGGTATTTGTTGTAAATATTATGCTCTACAACTTTTTCTGTACAGCAATTTGCCAATTACCGAGTGCGACATTGAATAATTTTGATGTTAAAGTAACTTTGCGTTGTTGCTGTGAAAACTAATGCTTTCAAAGTTATTCTGATAAATAGATTCAATGTCTCAGAGGTCATTAAAGGCCACGTGTGCATAAGAAAGTTAGTTATATTATTGGTTTTCTCAAATTACGTTGCATAACTGTAGCGCGTTTACAATTAGAGTGCAGTGATTCGGCTTTGTGAGGCGGGGGCTTGAGGCAGACGAGCATTCAGTTGATGGAGGCGCTGAGGGGTATTCCCAGCCCCTCTTGTATTACATTTATACCATAATCCTTCCTTATTCTCTTGACCTACCAGGTAATTATTCAATATGTGCGTTTAATTGAGGAACTTAATATCTCATCTAGACCGACGGTAGGAGCACCGGGATGGGCGAATAAATGGGCAAATATATAAAAGTAGAGGAGCGGGAAGGTTATGTGATGTCCGAGATGTGCGAAAGTGCTCTTCAGTAAGTTCAGAGGTCCAGTAGATACTACCAGTTGGTACTACCAGAGGTCCTGGTAGACGTTAAAGAGAATAGAAAACATAACAACAGTCTTTGCCAACCTGTAGAACCACCTGTGAGACTTTCAAGATTACCGTCCTTTCACAACAACAAAAATCTGGAATTCATAGATTTTAGGATTACGACCAGCGAATTACTGTAAGAAACGTGCGACTGCTGGGCATTAGTTTTCATTAATCGGAGCGCGAGTTTTGTCAGTGTTAAATTTCTCAGTATTAAGATATTTAAATAATTTGATGTAGGGAAAATTTAAACAGTGAAGCGCAAAAATCGAATAACAAAGTATGCACATTTTAAAAATACGTACTTTTTATAATTTATGAATGCTGGTGGTAACCTGGTTTAAGAAACGAATATCAAGTAAACTGAATGAAAATATATTTTTTGGGAACAGTGAGGCATGTTGCAGTGTTCCTCCAATATGAATGTCTCATTGCTCCCGAATACAGATATAATTTCAAACTGACTTTCTGTATTCATAACTGGTCATAATCTTCGAATCCAACTCATCATTATCTAGTTGAAATTACAAACTTTTACATTACATAATGAAAGTCGGCCAATATTTCATGTACGGCTGAAAGAACAACCGCAAAAATTAAGTAAATATGCAATTATATTTGTAACCTCTGAAGAATGAAATATTTTTTTGACAAATTCAGCAGCAGTTTTGAAACAGAAACATAGGAAGTAAAGAGTATACACAAATATCTAAATATTCACATTAGGTACCAAACACCAAAATTAAATTTTCCATACTATCCGTACTTATTGTACCCACTTTCCCCTTACAATTTCTGAAAATATTAAGTTAAATCGATTGATTTTTTTTTTAAGTGATTGCTGAAATGTGTGTAGTACACTTTACCAATAATACGAGAAAGTATGGGTTATTATTGCATTATTTGTTTAACGATAAATAAACTAATCGTCGCACTCGCATTTAGGAATGTGCTGCTTTCCTAAGAAGGATTAAAATTATTGGAAATTTATGGAACTTTCAGTGAATGTATCTGTAGCTGTCCTGAAAGCTATCCTGCCTTCAGTAAGAGACATGTATATGAATGGTGGCATACTTTGATTATCCTGTATTGTAACGTTAGTGCTCCAGGATTAAAGATCCTCTTTTATTCACGGAGGCAATTGAGGTACACTTAGCGAACGAAAAGTGTGATGTAGTAACTCGCATTTTAATCAGGCTAAAATAATTTAAATTCACTTTCAGAAATTAAATTTGTCCCTTTAAATTTGTATCGTCTGCATCACTTGTGGAGAAGAGGACGATGACATGTTGTGGGGTGCAACTGGCAGCTCAATGTAGGATAAGATCTGCTTTCCTGGGCACCTCAATCGCGTGCAATGTCAAATAACGGCTTTGCATGATGTTTGAAAGAGACTGCGCACGCTAGACTGCCCCCCCCCCCTTTGTTCAAGAAGATGAAACAAACATCTTTTCCCTGAAAATTATTAGGTTGGAAAGGGAAGGGCATCATTAGTGATCTTCAAGGATTAATATGATTCATTAAATATCTCTGAATTTGATCTCTTTCTCTCTCTCTCTCTCTCTCTCTCTCTCTCTCTCTCTCTCTCTCTCTCTCTCTCTCTCTCTTCCGCTCTTTCTCTCTCCCGCTCTGACCCACACACAGGCTTGGGGGGGGGGGAGGAGTCACCTCCATGAATCTTCCTCCAGCGGGATTTAATGCATCCTTATGCATCGGAATATTTTCAGATCTTTTCAATATAGCTAAGATTAAGTCGCCCTTCAAAAGAGGGAACACATGTCAAATTTAAAATTATGGCCGATATTTCTTTTGTCTGTTTTTTCAATAATTTTAGAGTAACATTTTTACGTACGAATGGAAATCTTCTTCAGTATATCTGTTTTGAGATTGCCAACGGGGATGTAGAAAATCAAAATATATGGAAACAGCCATATTTTCTTTTCTTGAAGATGCCAAAAAGAAGAACATATTGGAATATTTTTAGATTTCTGTACAGTTTTGACCTCATTAATCATAACATTTTACTTTCAAATGTACGTTCGTATGGAATTCTTGGTATTCCTGTACATTGGTATGTTCGTACCTCAACAGTTCTCAGAGAGGGTAGAGGATCTCAGAGGGTAGAAATACCTTACTGGAATGATGACACTTTATATACTCATCTTTCCGATTCATTGCCAATTGCACATGATTCGATTTCAGGCCATATACTCTGCCTTCTATACGTATACTATATGCCCTCGACGATTCGAAACGGAAGAACAGTTCGCTTTGCGGTTGATACGAATATTCTTTACAATAAACACAGTACAATACACAGATTTTCAAATTCGTTCCGTAATAGCAAGTTAATAGTAAACGAAGGGAAAACAGTGTAAGTGGAGTTTTCAATTTCAAATAAACCATTATATACTCCTTTGAAATTGAACGGTGTACAATTGACAGATGTTAAGGTAATAACATTTTTGGATCTCTCAGTCCAGTCTATCCTCCAATGATACGTCCATTTCAATTAATTGAATACAAAATTAAATTAATTTTCCTAGGCGTTCAGAATTCTTTCCATTTCTGTCGGCCTTCATACTGCTCGTAATGATATTTCGTGAATCTTGATTGTCACCTGAGATATGGTATAATATTCTGGGGAAACTATCCTATAGCTCACAGACTTTTAATTTACAAAAACAGTTGAACGAATAACACGCAAATCGCACCCGCGTGTTTCGTGTGAGCCTCTCTTAACCTAAGAATTTTTCCATAATCTTACGTCTTGGATTTCAAATAAGTGGTTCCTCTTTTTTTTGGTCAAAAATGGCTTACTCAATGATGGAAAAATATTTTCAGCAAACATTATTGTCAGTAACTATAACACGACGTAGTAATCATATTCATCAGGTGTCAGTATCAACTCACTACAAACTGTTCACATGCAATACATGTACCTACATAATTTTATAACACATTGTCAGATGACATTAAAAGATTAAAACCGATACACAAGTTTAGGGCACAGAGCTCTTAGCTCTCTTAACTCTAAGCTTTCGATTGGTCTCCCGACATTTGTGGTAGTGTAGTGCATATAAGTGTGTGTGAGAAAGGGCAGAGGACAATGGGAGAGGAAGCAAAGATCTCGTTCGGTCCGTCGCCCGTTTGTTAAAGTACTACTCTGGCATTCGACTGGTACTGATCGAGAAGCCATTGACAATCACCTTTTAGAACAGCCAGTCGCGAGAATTCTCCTCCAGGCAGCGATTGAAATCGACGTAGCTATTTAGCTGGTGTCGAAAGTCCGCCACTGTCAGGGCTCGAACCTTAGGACCTTTCATTCAGATTCGCTGTCGCGGGCATTGCTGGTTCTGAGCTACATTCGGCCGCTTTTATTTGAAAAGATATCGAAAAATCAATGGACTCGTGACATTTGAGTCATGACGGGACATTCAAAAAGCTCTTTTTCAACTAGCTTGCAAAAAAATTTAAAATAATTATGCCAGTCTTTTATAACCGTCATGAAAACTCATCAGTGATTCAACCTTGGTGATATTCCCAAACCTTTGTATAACTTACCATCTATTCTTCTAGCCTGGAGCCTGAGAGAGAACGTGGGTCCATTGTGATGGAACATCAAGGAAATCGAAGGCGGCAGTGAGCAAACTTCACTGCTGCCTGTGGTCGACGCTAGCGCCTATGTAGTTGAGGTGTTCACCACTACGTAGCGCTCCTTTCCAAGTTTTCGGTGTTCGCCGCTAGATGGCAGGGCGTGTCAGTCGAAGTAGAAATACGTGAATTATTCCAGACTTGAGCGAGCTTTACTGTACACGAACCGATGTTTCTAATGTTGTAGGGTGAAGAAAATAGAGCCTCCGGTTCTTCCGTATTAATATGAAGGTAATAGTTCGTAATGTAGAACAAAATACGGTATTTTTGAAGTAGGTGTGAATTCGTTATGAGTACCAATTTATACAAGTATTTGTTGAAAAAGGTGTTTATAGTCGCTAGATTTTTTTGTATATATCTCTTAATAATTTTCTAATAATTTGACTGAGTATAATTAGATTTTTGGCGTTTTTACATCGGCTATTTCAATTATTTTTCGTTATGATAGGTTCTCTTTCTCTTAAATTATTATTAAATTAAATCATTCAGTTGTATTTATATGAATTTCCTCAAAGCTGAATTAGTCATTCCTATTGTCTAGGTGCGTAAACATCACTCATCTCGGATTTCAATTGCTTTATATCCGGTAAGAACAATACGTTTATAAGATTATCATGTTACTTTGTTTTCAATGTTATCAAGTGATCGTGTTTCAATAGTGAGGAAAAATCATTAACGGAACTTACATTTCGAAAACTACACAACCTTAAGAATAACGTTACTTAATGTCCATTGGTTAGGGAATTATTGAAGTTGCATATGTCGGTATTTACTTGTTACTTTCTTACAATTTGGAACAGTCTTGCTCCTTCAAAGCTTTCTCAATTTTTTCAATGTTAGATTTTTGTTTTTGCCTAAATTTTATAAATTCCTCAGCAGAGTAGACATCCGCATCAAGTGCCTTCCATGACATCATTGCTCGTTTGTTTCTGTAGGAGGTGAGGCAGGGTAATGAGACTTGTGTATTCACTGTTAAAGAGAAGAGTGAAAGGGAAAAAATAGCAAATAGAAATGGTATTGATAATGAGTAGTAAGTAAAAGTGAATTAACGTATTCCTCTCCAGTCTTTAACGTACCATATGGATGGCAACGTAAGATCAAATTACATTTTGTCATTTTATTTTATATGATGATGAAATACATTTTCCCAAAGTTTTCTTTTACAAATGTGCATACCAACGAAATGTTTTAGTAAAAAAATTTCTTCGGTTCCTCTTTTAGTGAAAACTTGTGTCCATGACATTCAGTGTACTAGAATATTTTTGGTCTTTGATTTTAAAGAACATATTATTTACTGAACATTTTTCGTTGTCAATGCTTTATATTAATATTTATTACATAAAACATACAGCCCAACATTTCGGAAAGTAGTTGTTTCCATCGTAAGGCTTAATTGACAAAATAAATAAATATATTTTAACAATGGTCACATATAAACACTATATATATATATATATATATATATATATATATATATATATATATATATATATATATAATATTCAATTAAGCCTGACGTTGGAAACAACTACTTAACGAAACGTTGCGCTCCATACTATATTATGTAATAAATATTAATATAAAGCATTGACAATGAAAAATGTTCCGTCTTTAAAATCAAAGACCAAAAAAATATTCTAGTATATTGAAGAAATGTAGACTGAAAAAAATAAATACCTAATAATTTTAGTCCATGGCATTCCTTACGCTTGTAACATCCCTGTTTATTACTTAAAGTTGCAAATAAATGCATTTCGTATTAACGTTAAACCTTTCAAAAATCTCTTGTTACTGCGAAGTGGGTTTCGATTTTTTAATTATGTTACCATGTAGGTAAAATAAATATAAATTTTAAAATTCAAAATACTGTAAAAAATGTTGTCTTTGATACTTTTTAATAGATCTCTTAGCTTTTGCCGGAGGATTAAAACTCACTATGAGGGAAATATAGCACAAAAGGAACTCGGCAAACATTTAAATGTTCTCTGTGATAAGGAACGATTGGACGAAATATTTTTTTCATTCCCAGGGATGTAGAGACCCTAAGCCTGTTCACTGTTGTTCACTGTCCGTTACTGTCCTACTATTCGAGCTCTGCTCGTCTGAATTTGTCGTTCCGCTCGTCCGTGTGCTAAATTGAATAATGATGCTGTTTGGACTGTAATTGGTATAAGGGGTCGTAAGTATAGACCTGTTGCGATTCGTAGTGTTTCGTTCGTCAGATTTAATCATTCTCTTCGCGTGAGATGCGCACACATCTGAACCCTGCTTGAATATTGCTGAATCTTAAAGCTGGTTAGGCGACCATTTATTTGAGAGCAAAGATGAAATATTTAAATCATTTCGAGACTTTGGTTCCAGTTTTAGTTAAATTGTAGCAACATGAATTTGAAAGTTACTTTTTTCAGTTATTTCAACACCACTATCGTATTATGCTAAAATTTATACTTGAAACCACATTTAATAAATAATCATCTTCGCCCACGCCTTGTAATCCCATGTGAAATGTGCAGTTTGTTACAATGCGTTGGTTTTCTCGTGCTCCGAAGTCAATTTCTATTTATCCCAACAGTAAAAACTATTTTTATGTTGGGATAAATACATTTAAATTTCTGATGGCCTACACGTTTTATTTGATGTGAAATGTTCTTGTTACAAAATCTTGACAAAATTGCTTGTTGCCACCTGTATTCGTAATTTAACTTAATGTAGTTTAAGAGTTAGGTGTGGGAATCCTAGATCTCAAGCAAACTTGCAGAAATTGCCCTTTCCCTCTTTCACAAAGTTTTAACTATTTTTTGACGTTTAATAAAAAAAATCGTCGCTCACCTACTGTGATTTGTTTCAGTTGAAGAGATAGAAATTGACAGATTGATTTGTTTTCCTTCATTATTCATTCATCCAACATTATTCCTGCAATGTATCATTGTGTTAATTGATATTACATTTGTTTTACATAAAAAAACCGCAATTTCCTTAAAGATAAATAAAAAAACTTGTAAATTGCACCAAATATGGTACATTCTCGTACACCATATTATATATGTTCACCGAAAAATCACTTCTCGTTTTTCTAATCTTGTACAGTCCATCTCGCAATATGACATGTATTATTTATATTTTATTTTAATCTCTGTCGCTCCTATCGTACTGATATTAATAATATGCCCCGGAAATATATTTTCCTATGATTTTTAGTAGTCTTATTTTTGTCGTAGTAGTTTCCTATTAGAGTCGTGCTGAGTTTTAAACACGATTGTTCACTACACTTCCATGATTCTGATTTTTTACATATTTGCTACAGATGACACGGTATAGACAAACAATAATAACGAAAAAGCGGATAAACCTTGTCCCTAAAAAAACTATCTCTTTTTCTTTCTCTCTTTTTCTTTCTCTCTTTTTCTTTCTCTCTTTTTCTTTCTCTCTTTTTCTTTCTCTCTTTTTCTTTCTCTCTTTTTCTTTCTCTCTTTTTCTTTCTCTCTTTTTCTTTCTCTCTTTTTCTTTCTCTCTTTCTCTTTCTCTCTTTTTCTTTCTCTCTTTTTCTTTCT